>JARCFY010000314.1:0-31647 GCA_029233225.1 Lepidodactylus listeri | reverse complement strand
TCAAAGGTCAGCTTGGAGGCAGATAAGGAAAATAGGTATTCCCCCGCCTTTACCTTCACCGAGGTAGTCTCATACACAGCGCTGTCCATGCGGCTGGCCGTAAAACGCTTCCAGATCAGCTGGTAGAGACGGAATAAATCTCTCTGCAGAGATTCCTTGACAAGGGTAGGGGTCAGCTTGATATCTGTGGGACGGATCGCCTCGTGGGCGTCCTGAATCTTAGCCGTAGATTTTTTAGCGCTTTCTGACTTAGCTACATACCGCTCCCCATAGGACTCCCCGATATAGGCTCTCGCCGCGGTGTCTGCCTCCTCCGCGATTCTGGTAGAATCGGTACGCAGATAGGTAATTAAACCCACGGTTCCGTGACCCTTGACATCCACGCCCTCATACAGCTGCTGCGCAAGGCGCATAGTCTTCTGTGTGGAGTAATTAAGCACCTTTGAGGCTTCCTGCTGAAGTGTACTGGTTGTAAATGGGATTGGCGCCTTTTTAACCCGCTCTCCCCGCTTAATCTCGTCAATGATGTACTTTTTTTTCTTTAATCCGTTCAGGATCACCTTCAGTTCTTCTTCTGTTTTAATGGGCAGTTTCCCATCCTTCGTGCCGTAAAATTTGGCCTGAAGTGGTTTTTTGCTGCCCTCCTGCTTCAAATCCGCCTCCAGATTCCAGTACTCCTCCGGTATAAAGGAATTGATTTCATCCTCCCGGTCGCAGATCATCCGAAGGGCCACAGACTGCACCCTGCCGGCGCTTAAGCCCCTCTTGACCTTCGCCCACAAAAGGGGGCTGATCCGGTAACCTACCATGCGGTCCAGCATTCTTCTGGCCTGCTGGGCATTGACCAGATCCATGTCAATGTCCCTGGGGGATTTCAGAGAAGTTTTTACCGCGTTTTTCGTGATCTCGTTAAAGCTGATCCGGTACACCTTTTTGTCCTGTAATTCATCCAGCTTAAGAGCCTTGGACAGATGCCAGGAAATCGCCTCCCCCTCGCGGTCAGGGTCCGTTGCCAGGTAGATCACATCCGCTTTCTTTACTTCCTTGCGAAGCTTTGCGAGAATATCTCCTTTTCCCCGGATTGTAATATATTTCGGCTCGAAGTCGTGCTCCTTGTCAAACCCGAGCTGACTCTTAGGCAGATCGCGCACATGCCCGTTAGAAGCATCCACTTCATAATTGCTACCCAAAAACTTTTTGATTGTTTTAACCTTTGCCGGTGACTCCACAATCACTAAATACTTTGCCATATAGACTCCTTATCAAAGCTTTTTCACATAATAATGATTCGCCGCTTCCATGATAAATCCTTTTAATTCTAAATCTAATAAAAGACTGATACATGCCCCTGCGGATAATCCACTTTCGGATATCAGCTGTTCCAAATGTTTGGGTGCTGAATCCAAGCAACTATACAACATTTTTTCATTCTTTGCAAGTCCCATATTATTTTTTTCATGAACTGTTAATAATTTCGGGGGAAATAAGCCGATACAATCCAGGATATCCTGGGGGGAGGACAACAGTCCCGCTCCGTCCTTAATCAGTTGGTTGCAGCCCTCGCTGAGGGGATCCCCGGCTCTCCCCGGCAAGGCAAAAATTTCCTTTCCCTGTTCCAGGCCCAGCTCCGCCGTTATGAGGGAGCCACTCTTTTTTCTGGCCTCCATCACCAGAATGATATCCGAAAGTCCACTGATGATTCTGTTTCTCATAGGGAAATTTTTCGGCAGCGGGGCCTCCCTGAGCCGGTATTCCGACAAAAGGCCTCCCCGCTCCTCCATTTCCCGGTATAGGAAATTATGTTCCCGCGGATAGCGGATGTTGATCCCGCAGCCCAGGACTCCCACAGTCAGTCCATTTGCATCCAGCGCTCCCCGATGTCCGGCGCCGTCGATCCCTGCCGCGAGACCGCTGATGACGGCGATCCCGGCTTTTGACAATTCCCGGCCATAATACTCTGCCATCTGTTTTCCATAGCTTGTGCAGCCTCTCGCCCCAATGATGGCAGCGGTGAAGGCGCCGGAATCCGGCAGTCTCCCCTTTAGATAAAGACCCATAGGCCCGTCCTCCAGCCGGTTAAGCCGGTCAGGGTAATCCTGATCCAGGGGGGTCAGAAAGCGAATCTTCTGGTTCTGAAGCCCCTCGTATTCTCTGCGGGATTCATCCAGTCTTATTTTCCAGTTGTCAAAACACTCTGCCGCGTTCCTGCTGAGAAGTTTCATCTGGATTAATTGGTTTCCTTCTATATTATATATTCTCCGGAAGCTTCCAAAGGCCTTCCAGAGTCTCCGGGCGGAAGCGGCCCCTATAACCGGAATCTGGCAAAGCCAGTATAAATATTCTTTTTCTCTATCCATGGATTCCTCCTCCCCAGTACTTTTCTTTCAGGCTTCGGTAACTCAGCGCCTCACACAGATGTTCATGGGCGATCCGCTCCGCTCCGTCCAGATCCGAGATTGTTCTGGCTACCCTCAAAATCTTGTGATAGCTTCTGGCGCTCAGACACATTTCGGAAAAAACGGTCTTCAAAAACTCCTGATCCTTTCTATCCAGCCTGCAGCAGTCCTCAATCTCCCTGGCGCCCATCTCACTGTTAAAATATATATGCATCCCCTGAAATCTTTGATCCTGTATCTGCCTGGCTCTTTCCACCCGCTCCCGGATTCTCCCTGAGCTTTCGTTTTCAGCCTTTTCCCGCAATTCCTCATAGGATATAGGCGCCGCCTCCACACAGATATCAATTCGGTCTAAAAGCGGCCGGGAAATTCTCCCCAGATAGTTTTTTACGTTTTGCTCCGTACAGGAGCAGCGGGTCCGGTCAGGATAAAATCCGCATGGGCAGGGGTTCATCGCGGCTGCCAGCATAAAATCAGCCGGAAAGCTGCAGGAGCTATGTACGCGGGAAATCGTTATTCTTTGTTCCTCCAGAGGCTGGCGCAGAATCTCCAGTGTGTTTTTTTGAAATTCGGGTAATTCATCCAGAAACAGAACGCCTCTGGAGGCCAGCGATATCTCCCCTGGTTTTGGGACAGCTCCGCCTCCTGTCAAAGCCTGGGGGCTGATGGTGTGATGGGGATTCCGGAAAGGACGTTTCGACAGCAGGGGAGAGGAGGCGGGCAGCAGCCCGCACACACTGTATATCTTAGAAATTTCAATACTCTCCTCCGGGGAAAGGGCAGGCATGATCGTCGGTATGCGGCTGGCAATCATACTTTTTCCGGTTCCCGCAGGACCAATATAGAGAATGTTGTGCCGGCCCGCCACGGCCACCTCCGTGGCTCTCCGCAGAAGCAGCTGGCCGTTCACCTCACTGTAGTCAATATCGTAAGGCTCTGCGGCAGAATGGCCTGGCAGAAAGGCCTCGCAGAATTGGGGAACGATCTGTTGCGGACAATTTAAAAGCTCTACTGTCTCTCTGACCGTTTTCACGCCTACAATTCCGATTCCTTTAATCGCTTTCCCCTCCGCCACATTCTCCCGAGGCAGAAAGCAGAGTTCAATACCGGCTCTATTAAGCGCCTCCACAATCGACAGAACACCGCGTATGGGTTTTACCTCCCCATCCAGCCCTACTTCCCCTATAAATGCCGACTTTTTCAGCATATCAGGACCGATCATCTCCGCGGCAGCCAATATGGCCGCGGCAATAGGCAGATCATAGGCTGTCCCATCCTTTCTCACATCAGCCGGGGACAGATTGACTGTAATTCGTTTTGGGGGCAGCCGGAATCCTGAATTTTTCAGCGCGGTTCTCACCCGCTCCTGGGCCTCCCTGACCTCCGATGAGAGATAACCCACCATTGTGAAACATGGCAGACCATCGCTGACATCCGCCTCCACCTGGACCAGATATCCATCCACGCCGCGGATACCTCCACTATTAACTTTACTGAACAATCGTTTTCTCCTTTCCGCCCATAGGGACACGATTAAATAGTTTCAATTGATAATTAGGTGATTTGTACAGAAATGTACATGGCTATAAAAGAAATGTGATTGATACAGATATAAAACCTCGCTAAGTGTTCATAGTATATCACAGGATCGTTAGGATCACAACTTGAATTTGGAGGCCATGCAGTACTGAATAAGAACTATTTTGCATAGAATATCGACAAACATAATACTCTATGGCAGGAGGGCGGGTGCTTGCCCCCGTACCGGAGCCACGCAGGCGGAATTCGCTTCCTCCGCAGCGCGGAAACGCGTATTTCCAGGGGCTGAAAGCCCTTGCGCAAGGGGATCCGCATTTCCTTCTCACTCTGTAAACTCCGTCATATACGGCCTGAAGCGCAGCGGCAGATGGCCTCTCTGGCATACAGGATTGGTCCTTTCCTCTATGGCGATGGTCTTGTGGAATATCTTCCAAAGCTCTCTAAAAATCCGTTCTTCACCGGCTTCCCCAAGCCGGTCCCACAGATCCTTCTTCAGTTCCGTGATAAACCAGGGCCTTCCCGCCGGATGAACCGCCGCTTTTCCCCTTCCCCTATCATAAATCATCCAGTTTTCTCCTGACAGACGGTCAGCGAAAAACGGCGCGAGGTGAATCAGAACGTCATTTTTAGGGCTAATCATACCTGCAAGGATTCCCTGCTCCATCTGGGAAAAGCGGAGAAACTCCTTAAACTGGTGGGACTCGTTGGCAACGCTTCTCCTCAATCGGAAAATCTCATATACTGCCGGAATCTGAAGCATATCCATAATGCCTTCGCCATAATGAAATCCGCAGATTAAAAACCGGTATATTAAATCAGCCCTGTTTTCATCGCTGCTAAGGGCTGCCTCACAGACTGCCTGGTACGCGGCAGAGGAAATTTTAGACCGGATGGCCTCCGACACCTTCTCTGCCTTTTCATCGGTCCTCCCGACGGTCTGATAGGTGCTGAACATCTCCAGATTCCCGCAGGTTTCCAGCTGCAGCTTCACATTCCCATGGCCCTTTCCGCTCATCCATGCATCGTAAACCCCGCACAGAATCCCACCTATATCCTCTTTACACAAATATACCGTCACAACATTTCTTCCTCCCTACAGGTTTCCGGTTAAAATAGCGCGCTTGTCCTCGGCTGAGGGCTGCACATTCAGGTTCATATCATCAAACATAGACATCTGGCGGTAGCTGTCCCTGTGCTCGATGTCCCACACCTTCCGTTTTTCCTCTCCGATAATATGGCGGGCAATCGAATCCTGATCCAGCCTGACGGGAAACAGCAGCCGCCCGGAGCAGGTAATAAAGTAGGCGGCGCGTTTGAGCACCACACCCAGTTTTTTCAGATCAGGGAAATCCAGAGAACCGCTTTTCCGGGCTGCCACAATACGTTTGGCGGATTTCACCCCCAGTCCCGGAACCCGCAGAAGGGTATAATAGCCTGCCCGGTTTACCTCCACGGGGAACTTCTCCAGATGGCGGATGGCCCAGTCACATTTGGGATCCAGAAGCACGTTGAAATTAGGAGCTTTTTCTGTCAGAAGCTCCCCGGCCTGAAATCCATAGTACCGGAGAAGCCAGTCCGCCTGATAAAGACGGTGCTCCCGCAGCAGAGGCGGACCTCCCGGAAGGGCAGGCAGACTGCTGTCCTGGTTTACAGGCACAAATGCCGAGTAGAACACTCTTTTAAGCTCATAGGTTTTATAGAGAGCCTCAGCAACCGTTATCATCTGAAAATCATTCTCCGGGGTCGCTCCCACAATCATCTGGGTACTCTGTCCGGCGGGGACAAACACCGGGGCTTTCCGGTAGGGAATCAGTTCCCGTCTGTTGGCCGTGATGCCTGTCTGGATCTGCCGCATAGGCGCCAGAATCTTACTGCGGGTCTTGCCCGGAGCCAGCTTTTTCAGTCCCTCCGCCGTGGGCAGCTCCAGATTAATGCTCATCCGATCCGCCAGAAATCCGGTTTTCTCAATCAGAAGGGGATCGGCTCCCGGAATGGCCTTTACATGAATATAGCCGTGAAAGTGGTGAACCTCCCTCAGCTGCTTTAAAGTCTGGTAAATCAAGTCCATGGTATAATCGGCGCTGTAGAGGATCCCGGAGCTTAGAAACAGCCCCTCGATATAGTTTCTCCTGTAGAATTCCATGGTCAGCGCGCACACCTCGTCCGGAGTGAAGGAAGTGCGGACAACGTCGTTGGAGCATCGGTTTACACAGTACCTGCAGTCGTAAATGCACTGGTTGGTAAAGAGGATCTTCAAAAGGGAAATACAGCGCCCGTCCGCAGAGAAGCTATGGCACAGTCCCGCAATGGAGGTGTTCCCCATGGCGCCCGGTCTGCCGGACCGCTCCACACCGCTGGAGGTGCAGGCAACATCGTATTTCGCCGCATCCGTCAATATCTCTAATTTCTGCTGTATCGATAAGTTTTCCTGTACCAGCATGCAGCCCGCCTCCTTATCTTGTATCGAACATTTGTTCTTGTTTGATTATAGCATCTCTGACTGCGAAAATCAACCCCTTTTTCAGAACAAACGTTCCCATTTTATTCCAGATAACCCAAATACAGGAGGTGACAGCAGAGCACTAAAATAGCCGGCAAGGCAACAGCCTGCCATAGCTTCGCATCAGCAGTTTCTGATTTTTGTAAAGGAACCCTGGCAGCGCTTACCGAAGCGTCTGCCGTAACTATTAGAAAACCTGTCATTTTTGTGGAGGGAAGGCGGTTTGAAAAATAGAATTGAGTATTGCATCACACGGTCAGCTCTATTGAGAACGGGAAATACAATTGCCCGCTTGAACCGGGATTTACGATTGCGGATTTTTCGGAATGTCCGCTGAAGAAAGCTCATTCAGGAAAGAATTCTGGCCAAATGAGAAAATGTGCTGCTGGATGAACGTAAAGAAATGTAGCGGAATAATACAGTGCCATATAATCGATGGCACTGTATTATTTCTGATGGATAGCTGACGCTTAAATTTCAGAGTGTAAGGTCTCCCGCCATGTTCACGGTGCTTTTACTCTTTCATTCATTATGACGGCTGAGCAGCCGTCTCAAAATTTCTCTATTCGGCGTAGCCCTCAGGATTATTTTTCTGCCATCTCCAGGAATCCTGGCACATCTGTTTTATTCCCCGCTTCGCCGTCCAGCCCAGTTCCGCTTTTGCCTTTGACGCATCGGAGTAGCAGGCAGGAACATCCCCGGCTCTCCTGTCTTTAAACGCGTAATTGATTTTTAATCCGTTGGCCTCCTCAAAGGCCTTGATGACATCCAGAACGCTGTAGCCAACTCCGGTTCCCAGATTATAAATCCAGACACCGCCCTCATTCTGAGCCATTTTTTTCAGTGCCTTTACATGGCCGTCCGCCAGATCTGCCACATGGATATAGTCTCTGACACAGGTGCCGTCCGGCGTATCATAGTCATGGCCGAAAACGCCGAGGCAGTCCAGTTTTCCAACTGCCACCTGGGTGATGTAGGGCAGCAGATTGTTGGGAATCCCCTTAGGATTTTCCCCGATCCGCCCGGATTCGTGGGCTCCGATTGGATTGAAATATCTCAGAAGCATAACCTTCCACTCAGGATCCGCGGTGTTTAGGTCTGTCAGTATCTGCTCCAGCATCCCCTTAGTGCGGCCGTATGGGTTGGTAATCTCTCCCTTAGGACATTCCTCGGTGATCGGCACAAACGCCGGGTCCCCGTAAACAGTGGCTGAGGAGCTGAATACGATGCTTTTTACTCCATGCTTTCTCATGACACCACATAGAACCAGGGTCCCGGTAATATTGTTATGGTAATATTCCAGAGGCTTGTAGACTGATTCTCCCACGGCCTTAAGCCCCGCGAAATGAATCACGGAATCAATTGATTCTTTGTCAAACAGCTGGTTTAATCCTGCCTCATCCAGCAGATCCACCTCATAGAAGGCCACCTTTTTTCCGGTGATCTCCTCCACGCGAGCCATGGACTCTCTGCAGGAATTGCAGAGATTATCCGCGACCACCACCTCAAACCCCGCATTTAACAGCTCCACGCAGGTGTGACTTCCAATGTAGCCGGCTCCTCCTGTTACTAAAACAGCCATAATCAAGTCCTCCTTCTTCTATCATAAACTCTTTTTTACTATTATATATAGACTAAGAAGGAAAAACAATGTAAATTTTCCGGATTTTTGTACAATATCTTATACGGTATTTTTTTGTCAATCCATTTCCAATGCTCCCGTATACAGCTGATAATAAACGCCATGCCTTTTAATCAGTTCCTCGTGATCCCCTCTTTCAATAATCCGTCCGTGGTCCAGCACCATGATTGCGTTGCTGTTGCGGATGGTGGACAGGCGGTGGGCAATGACAAATACGGTCCGCCCTTCCATAAGGCGGTCCATACCCTCCTGCACCAGGGCTTCCGTTCTGGTATCAATGGAGGAAGTCGCCTCGTCCAGAATCATAGCCGGCGTACCGGCCACCTCCGCCCTTGCTATGGAGATCAGCTGTCTCTGCCCCTGGGACAGATTTGCCCCATTGCCCTCCAGGACCGTCTCGTAGCCCTGGGGCAGCCTGCCGATAAAATCATCCGCGTTGGCAAGCTTTGCCGCCTCTATACACTCCTCATCGGTTGCATCCAGCCTTCCGTAGCGGATATTGTCCATAACCGTTCCCGTAAACAGATTCACCTCCTGAAGCACGACTCCCAGAGATCTCCTCAAGTCTTTTTTACAGATCTTATTAATATTGATGCCGTCGTACCGGACCTTACCGTCCTCAATATCATAAAAACGGTTAATCAGGTTGGTGATCGTTGTTTTCCCCGCTCCGGTAGAGCCCACAAAGGCTATTTTCTGCCCTGGCTTAGCATAGACCGACACATCATAGAGCACCTGCTTATCAGGTACATATCCAAAATCCACGTGCTCCATGACAATATCGCCCTTCAGTTCCACATAGGTTACCGTGCTGCTCTCCTTATGAAAATGTCTCCATGCCCAGAGTCCGGTCTTCCCCCTGCACTCCGTCAGGTTTCCATCCTCGTCTCTCTTGGCGTGAACCAGTGTGACATACCCGTCGTCCTGCTCCGGCTCCTGGTCAATCAGCGCAAAAATCCTTCCCGCCCCGGCGATTCCCATGGCAATCATGCTGACCTGCATAGACACCTGGCCCACCGTCTGTGACAGCTGTCTGGACATGGATAAAAATGAAACAATAATTCCGATGGTCAGGGCGCTTACCCCGGCAAGACTTATATTGACCGCCCCGAAATAGACCAGCACCGCTCCCACAACCGCAAGGATTACATACATCAGATTTCCAATGTTGTTTAGAATCGGCATCAGGATATTGCCGTAGGTGTTTGCCTTCTCACTATCCTCAAACAGACGGTTATTAAATTCCTGGAAGTCCTTTTTCCCTTCCTCCTCGTGGCAGAATACCTTGATTACCTTCTGTCCGGAAATCATTTCCTCCACAAAGCCTTCTTCCTCGGCCAGGGCCTTTTGCTGCCGTTTCATATACTCCGCGCTGTTTCCGCCTATCTTCTTTACCAGGACCAGCATCAGGCACAGGGTTGCCGCTACCAGCAGCGTCAGCCACAGGCTGTACGAGAGCATAACCACGAGGATGGCGGCGATGGTAATGCCTCCCTGCATAAGCTGAGGCAGGCTCTGGCCGATCATCTGGCGCAGGGTATCCGTATCATTGGTATAGGTGCTCATAATGTCTCCGTGGGCATTGGTGTCAAAATAGCGGATAGGCAGTCTCTCCATCCGTTTAAACATATCCACCCTCAGATTCTTGAGGGTCCCCTGGGTAATAACCGCCATCAGTCTGGTGTAGACAAAGGAGGCGGTCACACCCAGGGCATACACGGCCCCCATCATGGCAATGATGGACATCAGTCTGCCCCAAACGCTTCCAAGTCCCGCCCCCAGCCCCGGCACAATGCACTCATCAATAAGCCTCTGCAGAAATACGGTAGCGATGGAGCCGGCCATGGCGCTGATTAAAATACAAACCGTTACCACAATCATGTGAGGTTTGTAGTGGATTCCCACATACTTCAAAAGCCGCGTAAAGGAGCCTTGTTTTCTGTCTGTTTTTCTTGTTCCGTTTTCCATATTATCTGCCTCCCTTCGTCTGAGACTCATATACCTCCCGGTAAATCCGGTTGGTTTCACGCAGCTGCGCCTCTGAACCAAAGCCGCTGATTTTACCGCCATCCAGCACCAGAATCCTGTCCGCGTCTTCCACGGACGTACAGCGCTGGGCAATAATGATTTTTGTGGTATCGGGTATTTCCTCCCGGAAAGCCCTGCGGATTAAGGCATCCGTTTTCGTATCAACCGCCGAGGTGGAGTCATCCAGAATCAGGATTTTCGGTTTTTTCAGCAATGCCCGGGCAATACAGATCCGCTGCTTCTGCCCGCCTGATACGTTGCTGCCTCCCCGCTCTATATAAGTGTCGTACCCATCCGGAAACTGGGAAATAAATTCATCTGCCTGCGCCAGTCTGCAGGCACGGACCAGTTCCTCATCTGTAGCATTTTTATTGCCCCACCTTAAGTTTTCTTTTATTGTGCCTGCAAACAGGACATTTTTCTGGAGTACAACCGCAACGCCATTGCGCAGGCTTTCCAGATCATACTCCTTTACGTCCTTTCCGCCTACCAGCACCGTTCCTGCCGTGGCATCGTAAAGCCTGGGAATCAGCTGGATCAGCGATGTCTTAGAAGATCCGGTCCCTCCGATAATGCCGATGGTTTCTCCGGCATGGATCTGAAGATTAATATTTTCCAGGACATTGCGCTTCGCGTTCTGGGAATAGCAGAAGGAGACGTTCCTAAATTCGATTCCCCCATTTTCCAGTTCTGTATATCCGCCCGTCTTTCCCACAAGTGCAGGCTTCTGGTCCAGTATCTCCACAATCCGCTTCACAGATGCCGTGGCAATGGTTATCAGCACCACCACCATAGACAGCATCATCATGGCTGAGAGAATCTGTACGCCGTAATTAATCAGCGTGGAAAGCTCCCCGGTGGTCAGGCTGGTTCCCCCGGAATTCACGATCATCCTGGTCCCGAAGAAAGAAACCAGAAGAATGGCAAGGTAAATGCAAAACATCATGGTCGGGGTATTCAAAGCCAGAATCTTCTCCACCTTTGTAAAATCTTTCCTCACGTCCTCTGCCGCCCAGCCAAATTTGGCTTCCTCATAGCCTTCCCTGACAAAGGATTTGACGACCCGGATGCCGGAGACATTTTCCTGGACAGAGCTATTCAGCGCATCATACTTTTTGAAAATCCGGTTGAAAATCGGAAAGGTATAAAACGTGATTCCAAACAGCACAATCGCCAGGATGGGGACGATCGCAAGAAAAATTAAAGCGATATGGGCATTCACCGAAAAACTCATGGCGAAGGAAAAGATTATCATAAGGGGGGCTCTGACCGCGATACGGATAATCATCTGGAACGCGTTCTGCAGGTTTGTCACATCGGTAGTAAGCCTGGTCACCAGCGATGATGTGGAAAATTTGTCAACATCCGCAAAGGAGAAATCCTGGATCGCGAAGTACAAGTCCTGCCGGATATTTTTGGCAAACCCACAGGAGGCCGTGGCCGCGGCTTTCCCTGACAATACGCCGAACAGAAGGGACAGCATTGCCATAAGTATCAGCACAACCCCGTAACGGATAATCGGCTGCATGCTGCTCCCCGTCATATCGTCAATTAAATCCGCCATAATCAGCGGAATAATACACTCTATGATTACTTCAATCGTTACAAATACCGGGGATAAAATTGTTGTCTTTTTATATTCCCGGATGGATTTTAATAGTTTTCTTATCATGATTGTTAATCCTCCTCATGTCTGTTACTATGATAAATTTTGAATCATTCTTTCAATTACCAGCTTAAAGACCTCCAGATCCTTCTCTGATATTCCGTCGGTAAGCCTCCTCTCAAAGGCATCCAAATCCGACTGTACCGATGCTTCATACTTTAATGTTTTTTCTGTGGGCACAATCTTCTTTAGCCGCGCATCACGCGCGACCGAAACCCGCTTAATCAGTCCCCGCCTCTCCATACCCTTCAAAAGTTCCGAGGCAGTAGGCGGGCGCAGGCCAAATTCCTCCTCCACATCCTTCTGAAAAATATCGGCTTCCCCGCTTGCCAGCAAAAAATGGATGGTGCGCTCCTCCGCCCCACTGTAATTCCCCGGAATCGACAAGGCCGCAAGCCTTCTTCTCATCCGGTTCGATAATTTACAAAGCTGCTGTCCAACCGTTTTCTTTCTCATGGATCTGCCTCCCATTAATTTAGTTTCCTAAGTATTTTACGTCTGATTTTTTGGATTGTCAAGTAAAAAATATGTTCTAATCGCCCACAAATAAAAGGCCGGGATCACTTTCATGATTTAGGCCTTCTACTTTATATTCCGCTATTTCTCTTTTTTCGCAAACTCCGCTCTCAGCCTCTCAATAGCCCGTTTCTCGATCCTCGACACGTAGGATCTGGATATTCCCAGAATCTGAGCGATTTCCCTCTGAGTATGCTCCTTGCCTCCGAACAGTCCATAGCGCATCCCAATCACGGTTTTCTCATTGTCCTTTAAAGATATTTCAAAGGCTTCATAAAGCTCCTTCACGTCCTGGTCCAGGATAATGGTGTCCAGCGTCTCTTTATTTTCCATCTCTATGACATCCACCAGACTGACCGTCTCGCCGTCCTTATCCACGCCGATAGGCTCAAATAAGGAAACCTCTTTTGAGTATTTCTTATTGGCCCTCAGCAGCATCAGAATTTCATTTTCAACACATTTTGCCGCGTAGGTAGCTAATCTGGGCCCCCGGTCCGCCTTAAAAGTGTTGACAGCTTTGATAAGGCCTATGGTTCCCACCGACAGCAGGTCCTCCATATCATGATCCGTGTACTGGTATTTTTTTACTACATGGGCTACCAGCCGCATGTTCCGTTCAATTAAAACGGCCCGCGCTTCGCTGTCACCTTCTTTGTAGCGTTCCAGATAATCTCTTTCCTCACTTGCAGTTAAAGGTTTGGGAAATGTCTTCAAAGAAAGCCACCTTAAAGCTCAAACTTAATCTTAGTTTATGCTAAGGCGGCAGAGAAAGTGCTTTTACCAAAAAATATTAGCTGGTACTTCTTTTTAGAACTATTAATTTGCGAAATATGCATCAAAAATTTTTCTTGCCACAGGAGCCGCTGCCTTTCCGCCGGAGCCCCCCTCCTCCACAAGCACGCTGACCGCAATGCGGGGGTCCTCCGCCGGCGCGAATCCCACGAACCAGGCGTGGGTCTCCCGGCCGGTCTCAAATTCAGCGGAACCGGTCTTTCCGGCCACAGAATAGGCCTCCGTCCTCACGGCAGAGCCGGTCCCTTCCGTTACCACACCACTCATGAACCCGGTCAGGATTTCCGCCTCCCCGGCACTCATCAGACTGCCGCAGGAGGATGGAAGAAACCGTTTTACCTGGTCACCGCCCGCGCTCTCCACCGAATCTAAAAGATACGGCTTCATAAGCGTTCCCCCGTTGGCAACGGCAGAAACAAGAAGCAGGCTGTGAATCGGGGTGATCTGGGTTTCTCCCTGCCCGATGGAGGTTTGCAGCACCATCCAGGTCCCCGCTCCCTCATTCATGGTGTAGGAACTTTTGTTATAGTCAAAAGGCAGGGGCAGCTTCGTATTGAAAAGCAGTTCCCCTGAAAGAGAATTCAGATTCTTCAAATTTAATTCCTGGCCCAGATCGGCAAAAGCACCGTTGCAGGAATTCGCAAAGGCCAGTCTTAAATCCTGGCTGCCATGGGCCGTATCATGGTAGCATTTTATCACATAATCATCCTTCTGGTATAGACCGGTGCAGTCAAAATGAAAATCCCGGTAA
The DNA here is from genome assembly GCA_029233225.1 of Lepidodactylus listeri. Taxonomy (NCBI): domain Eukaryota; kingdom Metazoa; phylum Chordata; class Lepidosauria; order Squamata; family Gekkonidae; genus Lepidodactylus; species Lepidodactylus listeri. Next base: position 17,817 of record JARCFY010000314.1, on the reverse strand, counting down.
TTTTCCGGGTGTTCTCTGATATACTCCAGGGCTGTCACCAGCTTAAAGGTTGACCCCGGAGGGTAAAGTCCCTGGGAGGCTCTGTTTAAAAGCTGTGCCTCTGTATTGTCGGAGGACACCAGACCTTCCCAGCTCTCAGCCAATGTGTTTGGATCAAAATCAGGCTTGGAAACCATGGCCAGAATTTTCCCCGTGTCCGGCTCCATAACCGCCACCGCCCCTCTCCTGTCCCCCAACGCCTCCCAGGCCGTTTGCTGCAGGCTGACATCCAGGGTTGTGATTACATTGTCCCCAGGATTTTTCACGCCGGTCAGCTCATTGACAGTCTGCTCCAGCAGATTGATGTGGGAGCTCCACAGATAAAAATTGGCCTGGCTTTCCAGCCCTGTCTTCCCCTTTGTGGAATATCCGGCCACATGGGCAAATACAGAGCCATAGGGATAGTCACGCCTCTCATTCCCTTCTTCGTCAGTCAGGGTCTGAGCCAGCACCGAGCCATCCGCCGCAATGATTTTCCCGCGCGCGATCCTGTCCGCGAAGCTGTCCATTCTGGCATTGTTGTAAGGATTATTAATCACACTCTCGCTTCTTATCTGCAAAAACCAGCCCAAATAAACGCAGAGCGCCAGAAACAGCGCCGTAAACACATAAGTGATTCTCAAAATATCGCGGTTGGCCTTAGAATTAGGATTGGCTTTCTTCACGTTCTTCCTCCTCGCTGCGCTTTAAAATATACAGGCCCTGGATAATGGAAAATATAATAAATGTGCCGAACACGGAGCTGCCGCCATAGCTGACCAGAGGAAGGGTAACTCCGGTGGACGGGATAAATTTTGTAACTCCTCCTACCGTAAGAAATACCTGGGTGATATAGATAATTCCCAGTCCAAAGGCAATCAGCTTATAGAACATTGCCTGCAGTTTTCCGGCAATCATCATAAACTGTATAAAACAGCCCAGACAGATCAGTATCAGACAGACCGCAAAAATCCCCCCGAACTCCTCCGCGATAGCCGAAAACACAAAATCCTTTTCCACTACCGGAATCCGCTCCGGCACTCCCTGCCCCAGACCCAGGCCAAACCATCCGCCTGTGCCGATGGCAAAAAGAGATTGGGTGATTTGGTAGCCTTTATTATCAATATCCGCCCAGGGATTCAGCCATGCCTGCACCCTGACTCTGACATGGGTAAAAAGCCTGTAGGAGAGAAACGCCGCCCCGGAGCCGCAGAGCATACCGAAGCCAAGATAGAACCAGTTGGAGGAAGCAACAAAAAGAATCAGCAGGTAGGTGACAGAAAAAATCAAAGCGCTTCCCAAATCCCTGGATGCCGTCAGAACCAGAATGTGGATGGCCGCTGCCGCCGTAGTAATCAGGACGCTTGTAAAGGAAACAGATTTATAAAACATGGCAGCCGCAAAAAACACAAAGCTGATCTTAACAAATTCCGTGGGCTGGAAGGAAAAACCGCCTATGCTGACAGACAGCTGCGCGCCAAAGCTGTTGTCACCCAAAAGCCCTACCGCCAGCAGAAGGGCTATCCCGATTATTCCATACACCCACGGAATCTTTGCCAGCTGCCACATCCGGTCTATAATACACGGTATCACCCAGGTAAGAACCGCTGCCGCCACGACAATGGCGAACTGTCTGACAGCCCTGGACATGTTTATTCTGGTAAGTATAATAAATCCGACACAGAGCAGCATACACTGATTGTTGACCAGCAGTCTGGAAAGGTTCCGGTAAAATAGTCTGGACAGATAAATATAGCACACAAAAAACACCAGCTGTGCCAGGTAAAAGGTAATCAGTCCCTCGTTTCCGGTCTTTAAGTACAACACTGCATAGGCCAGCACCTGTAAAAGAAACATGGCCTGGTTCTGCAGCATACAAATCCTGTTTTTTTTCTTCCAGCCCGCCGCGCCAAAGTAGCGGAAGTTGAAAAATGTATAAAGCGCCATAAGTAATATCATGAGATATTTCGATACTTCGATAATCACATTTGCCATACTGCCACCTACTCGATTCCCCGCTTAAAATGTCCTCTCGTAAAATCCTTTAAATTTGTAATCTCCCCGTCCCCATGCAGGAACGCCGCGGCAAACGCCCGGATCACTCTTTCTGTCTCCTCCGGTGTCTCCACCGTAAACTGAAGGCGTATCACAGACGGCCTCAGCTTCTCCACCTCTGCCTCATTCCCAAGAAGGGACATAGGTGTAGAATTATAGATCGTATTATAGCAGAACCGGCAGTGGTTTTTGACCGGAAATTCCTTCCCCAAACGGTCCCTTAAATATAGAACCGCCGGCTGCCTGCGGCAGCCCTCCATGGTTTTCTGAATACACTGGGCCGTCACCATCATGGGAATATGTCCGTACACAATCAGTTCTTCTCCTTCTGAAAGTCTTTCCAGTTCCCGGCTGTTTAATTCCACCGGCAGAGTAAGCCGGCTGGCCCCAAGGATTTTCATAACCTCCCCGGCCAGACGGTTCATCGAATACAGTGTATAATCAAAAATCATAGGAAGGGATAAGCCCTGTTCCTCCAGAAACCCTTTTTCCTCTAATGACCGGAGAATCACACCGTCAAAACCGGCTCCCCTTAACAGCTCCACATGGCTTAGAAAGTATTTCCTGGCCTCTGTCCTGAAAATATGGGGAAAAACAAGAAAGCATTTTTTCCCTGCCCTGTGGCATAGCTTTACCTGCCGCGCCCAGCTCTCAGCCGGAAAACCGGTGGAATCCAGATACATCCGGCTCACGTCCGGCTGCCTCAGCACCGCCGGGAACACCAGGGGGGATTCCAGGGAGACGGCCAGGCTCAGCCCCACCGCTTTGGACCCTCCTTTTTGGGAGGCCCGCTCCATATTGCCGGTTTTCTCCGCCGCGCCCAGCCTTTCAGAGGAAACCAGCTTCGCGCTGTCCGCGCTTTTTCGGTATGGGGCAAGGATCTCCTCCCGCAGCTGGGAAAGCCCGCCGCGGCGCAGCTCGTTTAATGCCTGGAGAGGCATAAAACAGCCCCCCTCCATATCCACCTCCAGCTGCCGAAACACAAACGGGGAATTTCCCGTTTTGAGAATCTGTTTTCTAACCTTTTCCTCTGTCATCGGCTGGTTCATGGCCTTCTGGGGTGCTTCCCCGCTGACCGTGATCCCGGTTTCCCCCCTGTTTAATTTCAGGACCGCCGGTTTTCCCTGTCTTAAGAGGATGGTTCCGTCAATGAGTTCCTGCCGCTCTGCTTCGACATAAGTTTTATCCAGATAGTCAAAAAGTTCTTGATTCGTCTCCCTGAAGGAGGCCTTCTCTTTCAGGGCAATCATGTCTTTTCCATTATGCCGGCTGAAATAGCCGTCTGTAAAACCTCCCCGGTCAAACAGATCCAGCAAAAGCAGCCTATCCGCTTCCTCCACCCGATAGCCTTGCCTGCCTTTTTCTAGATACATATCCAGATATTTCCGGTATACACTCACCACGCCCGCGGTGTAGCGGGGACTTTTCATCCTTCCTTCAATTTTCATGGAGTAGACGCCTGCCTCCACAAGGTCAGGAAGTGTATCCAGGGCGCATAGGTCCTTTAAGCTCAGCAGGTAACGGCTGTCCTTCTTCGTCACGGAATGTCCGTCCATTTTTACCTCGTAGGGCAGGCGGCAGGGCTGGGCGCAGCGGCCCCGGTTTCCACTTCTTCCTCCCACCATACTGCTGAACAGGCATTGTCCGGAATAACAGTAACATAAGGCCCCGTGAATAAAACATTCAATCTCAATATCCGTCTCCTGGTGGATTCCGCGTATCTCTCCCAGAGACAGTTCCCTGGCAGTCACAATCCGCTCAGCCCCCAGGGTCTCTAAAATTCTGGCCCCGTAAGCCCCCGTAATCGTCATCTGGGTGCTCGCGTGTACCGGCAGATCGGGAAAATGCTCTCGGACATACATCAGCACTCCCAGATCCTGCACGATCACCGCATCCACCCCCCTCTCATAATAGGGGCGCAGAAAATCATCGAGCTGAGCCAGCTCCGTCTCTTTTACCAGCGTATTGACCGTCATATACAGACGGCCTCCGTGAAGGTGGGCGTAATCAATGGCCTCCAGCAGCATCTCCTCCCCCGGATTATCGGCGTAGGCCCTGGCGCCAAACCGGCTTCCTCCAATGTAGACGGCATCCGCCCCCGCTGTGAACGCAGCCTTCATACTTTCAAAGGAGCCTGCAGGTGCTAAGAGCTCCACGTTATCTTTCTTCAATGCTCATTCCTCTTTTCCATAAAATACCCACGCATCCTGACCAAAAAAGACGGGAGATTTTATAATCCCCGTCCTTGTTATATTCAACGCTGTTTTCTTCCCGCCGGAGTTTTGGAAGCGGCGGTGGAGCCATGCTGGAGAGCAGACTTTCCTTCCGCGCTATCTTTGCCCTGAACCGGCCCTTGATCTTCCGCGGTATCTTCGCTTTCCTCCGGGCCCTCGTCCCGGCTCAAAATCTCCGGCTCGGCTGAGGCTTCCCGCTGCTTTTGCGTCCCCCTGCCCATTTCCGCCCGGTTCCGGTTCTCCGCCTGTTTCAGCTTGTCCTTTAGGGCGTTTTCTTCTTTCAGTGCAGCTTCCAGCTTCATCTGTGTACTGACCAGCTCGTGCTTTAAGCTGTACACCTCTTTCTCTGATTCCAGCTTCTGCCGCTCCAGAGTCGTAGCCCGGTCCAGCGCCTTAAAATAATCATCCGCCAAATTCAATTCTATCATAAGCATCTGGTAATCTATGTTCTGCCGGGTAAAGCCCTCCTGCTTTTTCAGAGACAGGATTTTCTCGTTGAGATAGCCGGCAACCCTCTGCAGGTAGCTCTCCTCCTCAAAGCCTCCCATCGTGTATATCTTACCGTCAATTAAAACATCCGTATAATTTTTGGAATTCATATGATATTCTCTCCCGCGCCCATATTTTCCAACTCAAAATACTAAGGGTTCATAGTACACCTTATCACTAAACTCGTGAAATACCTCCTTAAGTGTTTCGGTATGACTCACACTAAGTTCGTGAAATACCTCACTAAGGGTTCATAGTATACCGGATCACTAAACTCGTGAAATACCTCCTTAAGTGTTTCGGTATGACTCACACTAAGTTCGTGAAATACCTCACTAAGGGTTCATAGTATACCGGATCACTAAACTCGTGAAATACCTCCTTAAGTGTTTCGGTATGACTCACACTAAGTTCGTGAAATACCTCACTAAGTGTTCATAGTATACCATAAATATGGCGAGAAGCAAAGGGATATGAAATTTTTTCTCACCCTAAACCCAGATGGTGATAGGCTTCCCCGGTCGCTACACGTCCCCTGGGTGTCCGGTTTATCAGTCCGTTCATCAGAAGAAACGGCTCGTAAACCTCCTCCAGTGTCCCGGCGTCCTCTCCCAGGGAGGCCGCGAGAGTGTCCAGCCCCACCGGACCGCCGGAAAATTTCTGTATGATGGTCAGCAGTATATTCCTGTCGTTGTTGTCCAGTCCAAGCTTGTCCACATCCAGAATATCCAGGGCAAAATCCGCCACCTCCCTGGTAATCGCCCCATCATACTTAACCTGGGCAAAATCCCGCACCCGCTTCAGCAGACGGTTGGCCAGACGCGGCGTCCCGCGGGAGCGCTTCGCGATCTCAGACGCTCCCTCAGGGTCAATCTCCACCTGAAGAACCCCGGCGGAGCGCAGAATAATCACCTCCAGCTCCTGAGGCGTATAAAAATCCAGCTTCTGTACTACCCCAAACCGGTCCCTGAGAGGCGCCGTCAGAAGTCCCGCCCTGGTTGTCGCTCCCACCAGAGTGAATTTAGGAAGCTCCAGCCGGATAGACCTGGCGGAGGAATCCTTTCCCAGCATAATATCGATGGCATAGTCCTCCATAGCGGGATAAAGCACCTCCTCCACCTGCCTGTTTAAGCGGTGGATCTCATCGACGAACAGCACATCTCCCTCCTGGAGATTGTTAAGAATCGCCGCCATCTCCCCCGGCTTTTCTATGGCCGGTCCGGAGGTCACTTTCATATTCACTCCCATCTCGTTGGCAATAATACCGGAAAGCGTCGTCTTGCCCAGTCCGGGTGGGCCGTAAAACAGCACATGGTCCAGAGACTCCCCCCTGGACTTAGCTGCTTCGATAAACACCTTCAGCGTGGACTTTAATTTCTCCTGGCCAATGTAATCCTTTAAGAGCTGAGGCCGCAGGTTCAGCTCTGTCTTTTTATCTTCTTCGGTAATCTCTGTCGTTATGATTCTGCGTTCCATACTCTATCCTGCCATTCTGCGCTTATAAAAAGGAAAGATGCCGCAGAGAGGCCTTCAAAACTTCCTCCGCCGTCATCCCTTCTGTAACTGCCGCCTTCTTCACGGCTCTGGAAGCCTCCATAGGCGAGTAACCCAGCGCTGTCAGCGCTTCTACCGCCTCCCGGCCGGCCTCTCCCAGCCCTGCCGCCGAATCGGCGGAGGCCGAAAATTCCAGCACCCTGATATCCTCGATGCGGACCCTGTCCTTTAAATCCAGTATCACCCTCTGAGCCGTCTTGGCTCCAACACCGGGGGCCTTGGAGATCGCCTTGGCATCTCCTGAGAGAATGGCCAGCCGCAGATCGTCGGGGCGGAGTGCCGAGAGAATTCCCAGCGCCGCCCTGGGTCCGATGCCATTAACCCCAATCAGCAGTTTGTACATCTCCAAATCCTGACGGTTTAAAAAACCATACAGTGTCATCGCATCCTCTCTCACCTGGAAATAGGTGTACAGAGTAACCGTTTCGCCAATGCCGGGAAGCTGCTCCAGGACGGACAGGGGGACATGAATGTCAAATCCAATGCTTCCCGCCTCCACCACCACAGTATCTTCAAATTTCTCAGCCAGCGGGCCTTTTATGTAAGAAATCATGTAAGTATCTCCTTAAAAAGCAATCATTTTTCTTTAAACCTATCATAACATAGGACTGGTTCACTTGCAAGACAATCGAACAAATATTCTGTTTTTGTGATTTATCCATTGACTTCACTTTTCCCATCCTATATAATAAACTCATGACTTGCCACATGGAGAATTTTTATGATTACAGTACATAAGAAAGTAAACCTTCCTGATACTTATCCTTTGGAGCGCATAGGGCCGCTGGATGAGATCTTGTTTTTTGACATTGAAACAACCGGGTTTTCCGGGGACTTTACAACTCTCTATTTAATTGGCTGTACCTGCTGGGAACAGGGTTCTTGGAACCTGATCCAGTGGTTTGCCGACACTCTGGATTCTGAGGAACAGCTTCTGCGTGAATTCTTTCAATTCCTGACCCATTACCGATATCTTGTTCATTTTAACGGTGACGGCTTCGACATTCCTTATCTGCTGAAGCGCTGCCGCCATTATCATCTTAAATATGATTTTTCAGGTGTTGTGAGCATCGATATTTACAGGAAGATCCGCCCCTTCAAAAGGCTTTTAGCCCTTGACAGCTTAAAGCAGAAATCGGTGGAGCAGTTTTTAGGCGTTTCCAGGAAGGATCTGTGCTCAGGCGGAGAGCTGATCGAGGTATACCAGTCTTATCTGCGCTTTCCGGAGCCGGAGCTCTATGACCTTTTGATTCTGCACAATGAAGACGATTTAAAGGGCATGCCTTCCATTCTGCCCATTCTCAGCTACCGCGATTTTTTTGATGCCTCCTTTCGTCTCAGGGAGGCCAGGGTCAGCCAGGGAAGCTGCGGTGTGGCTCTGGAGCTGCAGTGCGATAATCCTGTCAGCCTTCCTGTGGCTTTTGTAAAGGAAAAGCCTCTGGCCTCCTGTATGGGAAAAGGCAGCCAGCTTCTCATTTCGCTGCCTCTATACAGAGGAGAGCTTAAATACTTCTATCCTGATTATAAAAATTACTATTATCTGATCTACGAGGATGTTTCCATTCATAAAAGTGTCGCTGAATTCGTGGACAAGGAGGCCAAGGTCAGGGCCACAGCGAAAACCTGCTACACAAAAAAGCAGGGCTTTTTTCTTCCTCAGTTTCAACCGCTTTTCAGTCCTGTTTTCAGGGAGGACTACCAGTCTAAGCAGACCTATTTCGAGTATCAGGAGACGCTTTTCCATGAGGAACCGCTTTTCCATACATACTTAAAGCAGATCCTTGAGTATCTGCTGGCATAAGCGCCAGGTCGCAGACACGCGAACGACATACAGAAAGAAGGAATCTTTATGAATCAAGCAGCTAATCCGGCGCAGGGCAATCCTCTGGGCTATGAGCCTGTCAGGAATTTATTGGCAAAATTCGCCCTTCCCGCAGTGATCTCCATGCTGGTCAACGCAGTTTATAACATCGTAGATCAGATTTTCATCGGACAGGGTGTAGGATACTTAGGCAATGCGGCTACAACCGTGGCCTTTCCGATTGTAACCATTGTATTGGCAGTTTCCACACTCTTGGGCGCGGGTGGCAGCGCTTACGCAGCCATCCGTCTGGGTGAAAAAAAGGAAGCCGAGGCCGAAAAGACACTTTCCAATGTATTTATACTGCTTCTGGGAATCGGTGTGATTGTAGCTGCAGGCGGGCTTGTCTTTCTGGAACCCATCCTGAAGGTGTTTGGCGCTACGGAGAACAACATGGCTTATTCCAAAGACTATGCCTCCATTATCCTCATGGGTGTGCCGTTCAGTATGCTGGGCGTGGGACTGTCCAATATGGCCCGTACCGACGGAAGTCCCATGATTTCCATGGTCAGCATGGTCATCGGGGCGGTCATCAACACCTTTCTGGATCCGCTGTACATCTTTGTATTCCACTGGGGCGTAAAGGGGGCTGCGATTGCCACAATTACCTCTCAGATGATATCCGCGGTTGTGCTGATTTACTATTTTACAAAAAAAGGGCATATGCGGTTCAGAAAGAACTATATGCGGCTGAACGGAAGTATTTGCCGGGCAGTCGGGATCCTTGGCATATCCAGCTGTATCACACAGCTGGCCTCTACCGTACTGCAGATCGCGATGAATAATTCTCTGGTATATTATGGCAATCAAAGCTCTGTCGGCGGAGATGTTGCCTTGTCGGCTATGGGAATTGTCATGAAGGTCAGCATGATAATCATTGCCATTGATATTGGCATCGGCATCGGCTCCCAGCCAATCCTGGGCTTTAACCAGGGCGCCCGCCAGCCGGAACGGGTGCGGGAAACCTATGTCACTGCCGCGTTGATTGCAACCCTTGTTTCCGCCGTCGGATGGCTGGCCTGTATCTTAATTCCCGACGTTTTGCTGAGACTGTTCGGCACAGGGGATCCCAACTTCTCCCAGTTTGCCCAGCGGGCCATGAGGCTCTTTATGGCGGCTGTATTCACTTCCGGCTTTCAGATTGTCTCCACCAGCTATTTTCAGGCCACGGGACAGCCTTTAAAAGCTTCGGTTTTGTCAATGCTGCGGCAAGTGTTTTTCCTGATTCCTCTGATCTTCATCATGCCCTTGTTTTTAGGGCTGGATGGAATTTTGTATGCAGGCCCGATAGCCGATTCAGTCTCCACGGTAGTGGTTTTCCTGTTTATTTTCCACGAGCTGAAGAAGCTGTCCGGAGTGATACGGGAGCGCAGGGAGCACGCGGTCTGAAACCCGTTAGGAAGCACGCGGTCTGAGACCCGTTCGTTTGTTACGCGTTTATTTGTAAGGGAGGTGATTCCAGTGCCGGAACGGCTGATCTTTCACATAGATGTCAATTCTGCTTTTCTCAGCTGGGAATCGGTTGACCGGCTGAGAAAGGATCCGTCCGCTCTGGATCTGCGGACAATCCCCTCCGCCGTAGGCGGGGATGCCAAAACCAGGCATGGGATCGTTCTGGCAAAGTCCACCCCCGCTAAAAAATATGGGATCACCACCGGCGAGCCTTTGGCCCAGGCCTTAAAAAAGTGCCCGTCTCTCATAGTTGTTCCCTCCCACTTTGAATTGTATGTGGAGTTCTCTAAAAAGCTGATTCAGCTGCTGGAGGATTACAGTCCTGACATAGAGAAATTCAGCATCGACGAGGCTTTTCTGGATATGACCTCCACGATCCACTTATTCGGGCCTCCTCTTGAAACAGCTGAGACTATACGGGAACGAATCTGCCGGGAACTCCATTTTACAGTGAATATTGGTATCGCGCCCAATAAGCTTCTGGCAAAGATGGCTTCCGATTTTGAGAAGCCTGACCGCTGCCATACTCTTTTTTCCGGCGAGGTCGGGGAAAAGATGTGGCCCCTGTCCATCCGGGATCTGTTTTTTGTGGGGCGGTCAGCTCAGACAAAGCTTGAAGGTCTCGGCATACACACCATAGGCCAGCTGGCCAACTGCGATCTCACTGTACTGAAAGCCCATCTTGGTGATAAATACGCCACTCTTATCCACGCCTATGCCAATGGCAGCGACGATGAGCCGGTGACGGAACGGGATCCCGTAAACAAAGGCTACGGCAACAGCATCACTCTTTCCAGGGATGTAAGCGACTATGAGACGGCCATGCAGGTATTATTGTCCCTGTGCGAAACGGTAGGCGCCCGTTTGAGATCCGATCAGGTGCTGTGCAACTGTGTCTGCGTGGAATTGAAGGATTGGGATTTTCATACCCAGTCCCATCAGATGACTCTGGATTCACCCACCGATTCCACATCGGTAATCTATCAATATGCCGGAAAACTGTTACGGGAATTCTGGGACCGCACGCCGGTGCGGCTTATCGGCGTGCGGACTACAAAGATATCGGACGACGGTTTCTGTCAGATCAATATGTTTGACGACGGCCGGTCCGAAAAGCTCCGAAGTCTGGAAAAGGCAGTGGATGCTATCCGTCACAGATACGGGACGGACAGCATAAGGCGGGCCAGTTTTCTGGATAAAGACTCCATTGTGGACCATGCGGCCGGAAAGCATAAGCATCTCACAGATTAAAGCCTTTCCCTTGGCAGTACCGTCCCGGTTCACCGCAAACTGGCTGAAAATATCTCTGGTTGGGTATGCAAAGACTCAGAATAAAGAATACTGTTACGTTCCCATTCCCGCAAAATCTCACCCTTCATTCCATTTGTCCCCATCCTCACAAAAGCCAAAATTCAGCCTGCTTACAGGCTAAGCGTCCCATGCCATCCATCGATTTAGTGATACTTGGTATTGTGTCAGAAAAACCGCAAAGCGCTTACGATATTCAGAAAGATGTGGAATATCACCATCTTTCCAGATGGACAAACATCAGCGTTCCGTCTATATACCGAAAAGTTCTTCAGCTCAACGGAAAAGGCTATTTGCAGCGTCATGTTGTAAAAGGCGGCAGGTTTGCGGATAAAGCAGTTTATTCAATCACGGACGAAGGGACCCCATACTTTAAACAACTGATGGCTTCCTGTGCCTCCAAGGAGGTTTCTCTTTTATTTGACTTTCATGTGGTGATTGCCAACTTGAATAAAGCGGACAAACAGGAGGCGCCTGGCTTAGCCGCGAAGCTGAGGGAGAATCTGACATCTGCCGCCCAATACACGGATATCCCCCCGGTCGGAAGAACTGTTTTTAAGCAGCAGAGGCTTCTCCGCAGGTCACTTTTAGAGTGGCTCGATACGTTTAAAGATCAATTTGAAGGGGAATAACTGTATGTCGGTCAAAAGCAGCCTGACGCTCCTGTTTGACGCTCCATTTTGGATTGGCACAAAGACACAGCCGCCGCCGAAGCTCCGGCAGGAGCAGAATAAAATTGTGAGAAAAGCCAAGAGCCGCCAGCAGCGAGAGGTGGAAAATGCCCGCCAATACGCGCTGAGGCAGGAAAATAAAAAATCAAAGCATAAGGGACGGTGGGGAGTCAGGATCCATCTACACAATGATTATCCGGCTTTACCGCCCCTTTTGCGCCTGTCTATTCCTCTGTCTTGCCCTCCATGGTCTGTTTAATAATGTTTTCCATAATATCCTTTGTCAGAGTTCCTGACAGATAACCGAATACCTTGCCGTCCTTATTAATCATGAAGGTGGTGGGAAAAGAGGTAATGTAGTAATTCATAAACACATCTCCCGTGGTGTCCATGACCGTCGGATAGGTATAGCCTCCGTCCTTTAAAAACCGGGTGATCTCCTCCACGGTGCCGTCCTGGTTGAAGGGATTGCTGTCTGTCTTGGGATTGGCAACTCCCAAAACAATCAAATCTTCCTCATTTCCTCCATATTCTTTGTAAATCTTCTGGATATCCGGCATCTCCTGGCGGCAGGGACCGCACCATGTGGCCCAGAAATTCAGGAAGATTGTTTTACCCTTGTAATCCGAAAGTGTGTGGGTCACGCCATTTTGATCGGTCAGAGTAAAGTCGGGAGCCGGTACGAAATCATCCTCCCCGGCACTCTCCGGCTCATCGCCGGATTCAGAGACGGCTTCCCGCGTTTCCTCCGCGGTTGTCTCCGCCTGGTTTGACGGCTCCGTCTCAGTCCCCGGCATCTCCGGCAGAGACGATTCCGCCACCGTTTCCTGGGGGGCTGCCCCGAACTTAGACAGATACCCGCTGATTCCATTCATCCAGCCTGTCCACATCATGATTCCCATCAGAATCATCAGCACGCCTCCTGCTTTCACTGTATACCGGACAACATTCTGGTGCTTTTTGAAAAAATCCAGCAGTGTACCGGTGAACAGTCCCACCGCCATAAAGGGAATCACAAACCCCAGAGTATAAACACCGATCAGCACAAAGCCCATGCTCTGAGAGGTGGCGGAGGAGGCCAGCAGAAGAACGCTTGCCAGTGCCGGACCAACGCAGGGCGTCCAGGCAAAGCTGAAAGTAAAGCCCAGCACCAGCGCCAGAAGGGGGTTCATGGCAAACCTGTCTAATTGGAAGGGAAGCCGGAACTCTCTGCCCATAAACCTGCTGGCCCCAAAAACGCCAAGCTGATATAATCCAAAGAGGATGACAATTACTCCGCCGATTCTGGAAAACAGCACCCGGTTTCCGGAAAAGAAACGGCCGGCCGCCGAGAAGCCAAAGCCCAGCAGGAAAAACGCAAAGCTGACGCCAATAATAAAAAAAATGGTATTGACCAGTATCTTACTTTTCTGATAGTGAATCTTTCCATCCGGATCCACCGTTTTGGTCCCACCGGCCAGATAGCCGATATAAAGCGGAACAAGGGGAAGAACACAGGGCGAGAAAAAGCTTATCAGCCCCTGCACAAAAACAGTAATTACAGGAACACTTACGTCTACTGAAAATCCCATAAAACCTCCTTGTAGTTTATTAACTGTAATTTATTAAAATACAGTTTTGTGTTTTAATTATATATGCTATCCCAATGTTTGTCAACCACTACTGTACATAAAAATACCGGGCACCGCCGTGAGGCCATGTCCCGGTATTGATTCATCGTTCTGCTTAGAGCTTCCAGATACTTCCCTTCCCGCTTTCAGAATGAATATGCAGCACATTCCGGTCTGTATCCGGGTAAAATCTGGTGGTAAAGACTTCCTCCCCGTCATTTAAAAAAATTTCCAGAGACGAGGTGTCCGCCAGCAGCCGCAGATTCTTTAGAGAGTCCAGGGAGACTCTGCGTTTGGTCCGGCCTGCTCCTGTCCGGTCCAGAAATTTCAGTTCAAATTTCTGTAACTCTGGAAGAAAGCAAAGACTCACGCTCTCCCCCACCATAAGGGTAAAGCCGCCCTCCCCGTTTTCCGTTCAAAGAAAAAATCAAATATACCCTCTGTTTCCAGCTCCGCCTTGTCCCGGACCGCAAAATCAGTCTGCTCTTTTCTCAGTGTTTCCAGCTCCCGCACCGGTGTCTGGTACAGTCTGCCAGCCCGTATGCTCAATTCTCTTGGCACCGTCATGGCGTGCTGCCAGCCCCGTTTTACCGTAGGGTTCTCATATATTCCCTGGATATCCGGCAGTCCCATCCAGCCTATCTGAATTCTCCTGCCATCAGGAGCTAAAAAGCTCTGGGGCGCATAGTAGTCAAATCCCCGGTCCAGCTCCTCAAATGCTCCCAGACTGTACTTTCCCTTAAAATCCCCATCCAGCAGGCAGTACACAGACTGGTAAATATTCTGGTATTGATCGCCTTCCTCCCCTACGCCCTGGGGGGAGAAGCACAGCACCCTTCTGTTATCCAGTTCAAACATATCGGGACATTCCCACATGAATCCAAAGGGATTGCCGCTGGTGATGGTCTGGATCCGTTTCCAGCACTTCTTGTCCTCCGACTCAAACACCAGGATTTCACCTGCCTCCTTCTTTGGTCTGGCTCCCTGGACCATATAATAGCGTCCATTTTCTTTCCACACCTTAGGATCCCTGACATGGCAGGTCAGCTCCTCCCCATAGTCGTCGTTGGTCATCAGAAGCTGCTTTTTTTCATAGTTGACTCCATCCCGCGTCTCCACACAGACGGTATTGCCTTCCCGTCCGTCTGTAACATAATTGTAATTGCCCGACTTCTTTACATTTCCGGTATAAAACAGAGTCAGCAGTCCGTCTTCCGCGAGGGCGGACCCGGAGTATACGCCGTGTACGTCGAACGTCTCATCCGGAAACAGCTTGACACCCTGATACTCCAGTTTACAAGATCCCCGCTGGTATAAAGCCCCCAGCATTTCATGCCGCCCTCCGGGGAAAAAGGGGAATACTGGAAATACACATAATATCTGCCCTGGAACCAGCACAGGCCGTTAGGATCGTTGAGCCATCCCACAGGCGGCATGATGTGGAATTTCAGCCTCCAGGGATCCTTATCGCACAAAGGCTTGTGTACTCCTTCATAGCACTCCGCCGCAGTTTTGTAATCTCTGCCAATCGTGTTCATTAAGCTTCTTCCTTCCATCCGAATATCCATGTCAGGACAAACGCGACTCCCGCCGCGATGGCCACGGTGATTATATAGTGGAGCGGTGCGTGTAAATGGAGCAGAATTCCAAAGATACCGGTCACTCCCGTCCCTGATGCTCCCAAATGTACCAGCGCCGCGTACAGAGCGCCGCAGGCGCCTCCGATCGCTCCGGCGACAAAGGGTCTTACAAACCGCAGATTGACTCCGAAGATCGCCGGCTCTGTAATTCCCAGAAACGCGCTGAGAGATGAGGGAAGGGCCATGGCCTTCAGCTTGGAGTTTTTAGTTTTTAAGGCTACTGCCAGAGCCGCTCCGCCCTGGGCCACATTCGCCGCGGATGCCAGGGGCAGCCAGTAAGTAAATCCAAACTGGGCAAGCTGTCCCAAATCAATGAGTGTGTACATATGATGAATTCCGGTCACAACTGTCGTGGCGTAGACTCCGCCCATCAGAAAACCGCCGATTCCAAAAGGAAGGGTAATGATAAACTGGATCGCTGAAAGCAGATGATTCTCAAGAAACACGAACACCGGCCCAATAATTGAGAGAGTCAGGTAGCCTGTCACGAAAACGCTGACCAAAGGTGTGACAAACAGATCCAGCATAGCGGGAACAACCTTGTGAAGCTTTTTCTCAATCTGGCTCATGACCCACACGGCGATCACAACCGGGATCACATGGCCCTGGTAGGCAACCATATCGATGCTGTAAAGACCAAACCACACCGGCTGCACCTGTTTCACGCCTTCTGTCGCGACCGTCCATGCGTTCTGCAGGTCAGGATGCAGCATAATCATACCGATTACAGCACCTAAAAATGGGTTTCCGCCAAATACCTTAGCGCCGCTGTAGGCAATCAGAATAGGCAGGAACGTGTAAGCCGCGTTGCTGAACAGCTTGGCAAACACATACAGAGAGCCGCCTGTGTCTATATTTAAGTAACCGTTGGCAACCATAAAATTCAGGGATTCCATGATTCCCATCAAAAAACCACTGGCTACGATGGCCGGAATAATGGGCACAAATACATCACCCAATGTTTTAATCAGACGCTGGAAAGGATTCTGCTTGGCGGCGGCGGCCTGTTTCACTTCCTCCTTGGAGCTTTCCGTAATGCCGGCAATCGTTATAAATTCATCGTATACCTTATTGACAACCCCAGTTCCCAGAATGATCTGCATCTGTCCGGCCGCAAAAAATACGCCCTTTACGCCGTCAATATCCTCCACCGCTTTTTTATCTGCTTTCTCATTGTCTCCAATGACCAGACGGAGTCTGGTGGCGCAGTGGGCTGCGGAAACCAGATTTTCTTTTCCGCCTATTTTTTCATAGATTTCTTCTGCCGTCTTTCTGTAATCCATCACATAACCCTCCTAGTTCGATTTGCTTTTTCTCCTTATGAGATCGATTTCAGTTGTGGGGGAAGAAAAAAGAGTTTTCCACTCTTTTCTCAATGTGAAATCGATCTCATTTACATTCTCATAATAACAGAACTGCAGGGGACTGTAAACAATCATTTTTAACAAATAACACCCGGTTCTTTTGTGGGTTTTAACCAATTTTTTTAACAGAGTCCCTCAGAATAACCTCATATCCCAGCTTCAGGCTTCTGATATCCGTATGCTGCCCCATAATGTTCTGGATCAGCATGGCGCAGGCCTCAATTCCGCTGGTTTTATAAAAATAATGCAGTGTCGCCAGGCCGGGAGTCAAAACCTCCGACATCCTGGTGTCTCCCACTCCGGTTACCGATATTCTGTCCGGCACTTGAATTCCCCGGTCCCTAAGGCAGGTCAGCGCTCCTGCTGCAATACTGTCCGTGGCGCAGAATACGCCATCCAGCTCCCCATCCTCCGCCAGAAGCAGTTCCATATTCTGACGTCCGTTCTCCATGGTAAAGGCGCCCTTTTTCATCAGCTCCTTACGGACAGGAATTCCCGCCTCATACAACGCCTCGGCATATCCCTGCCGCCGCGCCAGGCCTGCTGCCAGATCACTCTCATCCACCCCGATAAATCCGATTTTTTTGCAGCCGGCCGCCGCCATGCGGCCGGTCAGCTCCTTTGCCCCATGAAAATCATCGTGATAGACGCAGCTATATCCGGCCAGCTGCTGCCCCACAATCACCACCGGAAGCTTCATGGAGGCCAGAGTCTTTTTATGCCGGTCCGTAAATATGGTTGCGATAAAAATGACTCCGTCCACCCGCTTATTGCTAAACAGCGTCAGGTACTCCACTTCCTTCTCCGGCCGGTTGTCCGTGTTTGCCAGCAGTATCTGGTATCCGCGTTCCTCCGCCGTTACCGTGATTCCGTCCACAATGCGGCTGACCGCCTCAGAGCTTATCTTGGGAACAATCACCCCAATTAACCCGGACTTCTTCGTCCGGAGCATCCGCGCCTGGGTCGAGGGCACATAGCCTGTCTGCTCAATCACCTTGCGGACTTTTTCGCTCTTTTCCTCACTTAAATAACCCTGATTCAGATACCGGGACACAGCAGCCCTGGAAACCCCGGCCAGCTTCGCGATGTCACTGATATTCATAAACTACCTCCAAGCCCTCTGCAGGACTCCTCATCCCCGCAGCCTGTGTATTTCACAAGAAATAATCGTCAATGTCAAACTGTTTTCCGCCAATTTTCACCCATTTTACATGCACATGGGATTCCTCCGGATCTTCCTCGTCAGGAGCGCATACCCCGCAAACCTCAACCATGGTTCTTCCATATTTCTCCGAGTGATGAAGTTCTTTTTCCAAAACCCTCTTATCCGACAGGATTTCCGCCAGATCCAGGAGAATATCCTCTGCCTCCTCATCGATCTGGCGCGCCTGAAGTTCCGCCTCCAATTGCTCATACAGTTGTTTATCAATCATGTTTTCTCCTTCCCGAGGTTATGCGGCCGGCCACAAAAACCACCGCGCAGCCCACCCCATAGCAGGCAATATCCGCCCAGTCAAACGTGGAACCCAGCACAATCCTTGCCACTGGATTCCCATCCAGT
>JARCFY010000313.1:0-31687 GCA_029233225.1 Lepidodactylus listeri | reverse complement strand
CTGAAGCAAAAAATGACTTCGCAGAAATTTTGGAAGAACAGTTTGAATTCTTTCAAGAACAGACAGGCGAAATATCCCCCTTTGTAAAAGAAGGCTATACCGTTGAATATCGGTATGATTTTTCAGGCTTTTTCCATGCTTTTCCATTTATTGATGCCACAAAGTTTGCTAGAGCAATCGGCTTGAATCCTTCTTTAATGCGTAAGTATAAAAATGGATTGGCATTTGCTTCGGAAAAGCAGAAAGCTTTAATACAAGATAAATTCAATGAAATAGTCAGTAATATGGCTACAGTTCAATTCTGAAAAGAACTTTTTAATTGAACACTAAAAAACGAACTGTAGTCAATAAACTCAGCCCCTGCCGAAAAACGGCAGGGGTTTTTTCCCTCAAAAGGCTCAAATATGTCAATAACTGAACAATAACTCTGCCGGATCATTTTGATAATAGAATAGCGGTTATATCTTTGTTGCACATACATAAGCTGAAAATGAAAACATCCATCAACTACCTCCCTGAAAAGAAACGGGATGAACTCAAGAGAATTGTAAAATGTGTATTGGACGTTCTTCCTGATGCGAGATGATTATCCTCTATGGTAGTTATGCCCGAAATACTTACGTTGATTACGACCAGCGTATCGAGTACGGTGTACCAACCTGTTTTATGAGTGATTATGATATTCTGATAGTTACTAAAAACCGCTTTCATAACTATACTATTGATCCTATTCTCAACAAGGCTGCAGATAATTACTACAAAGGGAAGTATGGATATGACTCTACTACCGTCCAATTTATCAATGAAAGCATCGGTGATCTGAATAAAGCGATCCTTAAAAACCGTTACTTCTATACGGATATAAGAAGGATGGAGTAATGCTTTATAATAGCGGAAATTATAAATTAGCCCGTCGTCGTAAACTAAACTTTCAGGAAATAAAAGAATTGGCAGAAGAGTATTACGAAGAGAGGTTTGAAAGAGCAAATAAATTTTAAAGTATGCTATAATAGCTGATAAAGAAACTGATTATAAGGAGGCTTCCTTTTTTCTTCATCAAGCTTGTGAGAATTTCTATAATAGTATAATCCTGACATTTACACTCTATAGCCCCAAAGAACATAGCTTGCTAAAGTTATCAGCTAAAGCCAAAACTCATTCTCTGGAACATCCAAAGCTTTTCCCCGAATACGGAAGAAGAAAAACGGCTTTTTGAGTTACTGCAAGATGCATACGTTCAGGCTCGCTATAGTTCACGTTTCATGGTTGCTAAAGAGGATATTGAAACGCTTCTGTCCAGAGTCGAATTGCTCCGGATATTGCGAAACAATGTTGTGAAGAGAGGATTAAGGTATATGAGACAAAGAAAAGATAATATTTATGCTTTTTGAGGTTTAATTGTTGGAGATTGCTAGTTTAGCAAAATGAAGTGATATGGGCTGCTTATGAGCAAAAAGATTCTATATATCGATTTTTTGTGGCGCATGTATTCCGTTAAATCGATGTTGCAGAATGTTTGAAAATACAATATTTAACAATTTTCTTTGGGAACACATCTTTCACGATTCGTTTAAAAGGAATTTTCACTCGTTTTAAACGAGTTTTTTTATTCGTTTTAACGAAGTGGGGTTTTGTTTTAGATGAGAATTGTGTTAATAACTGTTACTTGTTATCTTTTTTGAGGCTGTTTTGTTCGGAAAAAGTATGTTGAATAACATTTTTATTTTCTGTAGTAGGGTGGATATGTGTCATGAATGAAAGAATGTATTGATGGCGTATATGGAAAATGTGCGACTAGCTGCTCCATGTTATTCTCTGGATGCTTCACAATGTCGCTTTTGTGAGTCTAAATCAGTTGAAATGTTATTTGCTAAATCGCTGACAGCTGCGTAAAAAACAACAAGCCTTGATTATATCCGTACAGCTACTCTAAGAGCTGGCTGAATTGACAATTGATATTATAGTGGTCTACGGAATGTTGCTGTCATTTTGTTAATCACGGAATTCTCCGGTTAATGCTGAATATCTTTGTTTTATTTTTTACCTTTGCCCCTCAGAATAAAATACATTATCATGGGAAATTTCTTTACATCCTTGTTCTCTTCTTCTAAAAAAAATGAGGATACAGTAGAAGAGAAAGTGAAAAACGATCAGAAAAACTTTGACATATTAAAATATGATGGCGTTCGTGCCCAGAAAATGGGGCAGGTGGCTTATGCTATTAAATGCTTTACCGAGGCGTTGAATATCGAAGAAGATTTTGAAACAATGAACTATCTGGTATCGGCATACTCCATGACCAATGAAACCGGAAAGGCATTGGATGTATTGAACCGAATGGTGGAGTTGGAGCCGGAGCATGTAAATACCTTGCTGACAAGGGTGAGCGTGCTTTTCATGCTGGACAAGGATCAGGAAGTGATTGCCGATTGTATGCGTGTGATCGAGCTCGACGCTTCCAACCATCTTCCCTGGTTCCTGATGGCGAAAGCTAAAAGAACGACCGGCGATCCGCTGGGTGCTATTGCCGACCTGACGAAAGCGATCGCGCTGAAAGATGATTTTACAGATGCTTACCTGCTTCGTGCAGAGATCCTGCTGGCTATGAAACAGGAAAAGAAGCATTGCCTGATATCGAAAAAGCAATCTCGTTGGCTCCGGAAGAGGAAACAACTTATCTGGTAAGAGGAAAGATCCATGAATCCCTGGGCGACCTGGAAGCCGCCGCTGCCGATTACCAGCAGGCACTCGACCTGAACCCCTTCAACGAAGATGCCTGTATCCTGAAAGGAACCCTTCTGATTACGAAAGAGCAATTGGATGAAGCGATCGCTTTCTTTGATGATGCCATTGATATCAAACCCGATTTTGCCAAGGCTTACGCCGAACGCGGACGGGCAAAGAACCTGAAAGGCGATAAGGAAGGTGCTTTCGATGATCTGAAAAAATCGATCGAATTGAATCCGGAAGGAGAGGAGGCTAAGAAGTTTGAAGGACAGCATAATTTCGATAATATGTACAAAGGGGGGATTTTTTAACAGCTACATATCAGTTTATTAGTTGATTTCTATACAATGGATAATTTATTCTCTTTTTTGAGAAATCGTACATTTGTATCGAAAAAAACAGCTAACTCTTTGTTTATTAAAAAAAAGCCTCTATCTTTGCAGCCCGAATTGGTATAAGATAATAATAAATAAATATATAGAAAGATGAAAAGAACATTCCAACCTTCCAACAGAAAAAGAAAGAACAAGCATGGTTTCCGTTCAAGAATGGCAACTGCTAATGGTCGTAGAGTATTAGCTTCTCGTCGTGCTAAAGGAAGAGCTAAGTTATCTGTTTCTGACGAATACAACGGATAATCAGCCGTTTTAAAGAAATTATTCATAAAGAAAGTAGAGGTTTTTACTAAAAAGCCTTTACTTTCTTTGTTTTAACGCTTTGTTTTCTACTTTTGATCCCGCCTACAAACACAAAATAGAAATGAATAACTTTTTTGTTAAACTGATAAAGAATCCGTACGTCTTGAACTTGCTACTGGCTGTGATCGTGGCATGTGGCCTGATCTATGGCACCCTGAAATGGCTCGATAAGTATACGAGGCATAATGAGGCTGTTGTCGTGCGGATGTGAAAGGCCTGAGAGTGGAAGAAGCCGCTGAATTCTTCAAAAATAACAACTTACGTTATAATGTGATCGACTCGGTATTCTCGAAAGATGTCAGCCCGGGAGCGATCGTAGAGCTGGTACCTTCGGCTGGTTCGAAGGTGAAAGAAGGGCGGATCGTGTTCATTACAGTGAATGCGATGACTTCGCAGATGGCTACCATACGGAAGTGGAAGACTTGTCGTTCGCCAGGCGTATGCCTTGCTGCGGGCTCGCGGATTTGAAAATGTGGAGATCGAATATGTGCCGGGTGATTTTAAGGATCTGGCAGTCTCTGTCGATTTGCGTGGAAGGACGTTGAGTAAAGGGGAACATGTCCCGCTTACGGCTCCTTTGGTGCTGAAGGTGAGCAGTGGCGAGGCTGAAATTCTTCCCGAAGACTCGCTGTCGACCATGCCTGTCGAATCGTTGGATAGTGAAGAAGAAAACTGGTTTTAACTATGGATGACTTTTTTGACGAAATGGATGATGAACAGGCTGACGGCCTGTTAGGACAGGAAGAGGAGGATGGAACTCCCCAACTGTATGAACATTTCCGCTTCGTTGCCGATCGAGGACAATCTTTGTTGCGGGTAGACAAGTTCCTGGTAGACCGTATGTTCGGATCGACCCGCAACCGGATACAACTCGCTGCTGAAGCGGATGTATACTAGCTAACGGAAAACGGTAAAAAGCAATTACCGCGTGAAGCCGGAAGATGTGGTGACGATCGTAATGACCCGTCCCCGTCGTGAACTGGAAATCGTTCAGGAAAATATCCCTCTTAAAATAATATATGAAGATGAAGACTTGCTGGTGGTGGATAAACCGGCAGGCCTGGTTGTGCATCCGGACACGGTAACTACACCGGTACGCTGGTAAATGCATTGGCCTGGTATCTGAAAGACGATCCGACCTACGATCCTTCCGATCCACGGTTGGGATTGGTTCACCGTATCGATAAAGATACTTCCGGGCTGCTGGTTGTTGCCAAGAAACCGGAAGCGAAGGCCAACCTCAGCCTGCAATTCTTCAATAAGACTACCAAACGCGAATATCGTGCGCTGGTCTGGGGAATTTGTGCAGGAGGACGAAGGCCGATATAGAAGGAAATATCGGACGCGATCCGCGCGACCGGATGCAGATGACGGTCTTTCCCGAAGGAGATCAGGGAAAAACGGCCGTTACCCATTATTCCGTACTGGAACGTTTGGGGTATGTATCGCTGGTGAAGTGCCGCCTCGAAACAGGACGTACGCACCAGATACGTGTACATATGAAATATATCGGTCATACTCTTTTCAACGATGAGCGGTATGGCGGAAATGAAATTCTGAAAGGAACAACTTTTACTAAATATAAACAGTTCGTACAGAACTGTTTTGCCATCTGTCCCCGGCAGGCACTGCATGCCAAAACGCTGGGATTCGTGCATCCTACTACCGGTGAGGAAATGTTTTTTGATTCCGAGATTCCGCTGATATGGCACAATTGATAGAGAAGTGGCGGATATATGCAAATACTAAAGAAATATAAAAATGAAAAAGAACATTGCTATTGTAGCCGGGGGAGATTCTTCCGAGATTGTTGTTTCATTAAAAAGTGCAGAAGGAATCTACTCTTTTATTGATAAAGACAAATATAATTTATATATTGCAATCGTTAAGAAAGAAGGATGGGCGGTTAAACTTCCTGGCGGGAAACATACACCAATTGATAAAAAGATTTTAGTTTCCGGGAGAATGGTGAGGTGAAGCATTTTGACTTTGCTTATATTACTATTCATGGTACTCCGGGAGAGGACGGTCGGTTGCAGGGCTATTTCGATTTGATCGGGATGCCTTATTCTTCCTGTAGTCAGTTGGTCAGCGCACTTACCTTCAACAAGTTTGTTTGCAATAATTATTTGCGTAGTTTTGGTATAAATGTGTCCGACTCTATCCGTTTGTTCAAAGGACAGACTGTGACGGAACAAGAAGGCGATCAGTCGGTTAGGACTGCCGGTCCTTTGTGAAACCCAACGATGGGGGAAGCAGCTTCGGAGTAACCAAAGTTAAGGAAGCTTCACAATTGCAACCGGCTATTGCAAAGGCATTTGCCGAAGGCGACGAGGTCATGCTGGAGAGTTTTATCTCCGGAACAGAAGTGACTTGCGGTTGTTATAAGGTAGAAGGAAAAGAAGTAATCTTACCTCTTACCGAAGTGGTTACAAAGAACGAGTTCTTTGATTTCAACGCGAAGTATAACGGCGAGTCCGACGAGATCACTCCCGCCCGTATCTCTCCCGAACTGACGGAGAAAGTACAACGCGAAGCATCGAAGATTTACGACATACTGGGCGCCAAAGGACTCATCCGGGTAGATTTTATTATCGAAGCAAACGGGAAACCGAAAATGCTCGAAGTAAATACGACACCGGGTATGACGGCTACCAGCTTTATCCCGCAGCAAGTTCGGGCTGCCGGATTGGATATCAAGGATGTTATGACTGACATCATTGAAAATGAACTGCAAAAGGTAGGTAAATAATAATAAAAAGATATGGATACAGAAGTTTCCTATAATTTTGACGACATTCGTCCGCTGACAACGACGAGGTGAAGGATGCTATCGAAGCACTGGTAAACCAACGAAGATTTCGAGCGGGCCTTCCGGTATATCAAGCCGGATGTGAACTGGAAAGAGTTTTCTGAAACGATGCGTTCGTTCAAGACAAAAGAAGACTTTAAATCGAAGCTGGCTTTACGAAGCGGTGATGATGGTTGCCAATAAGACGACTTTCTCACTGACAATCTCCGGACGGAGCCGTCTTCCGAAAGACAAAAAGCCTTGTACGTTTATTTCCAATCATCGCGACATCGTACTGGATGCCTCATTCCTGAATGTTATGCTGTATGATGTGGGTTATGGCATGACGCAGGTAGCGATAGGTGATAACCTGATGATCCGTCCTGGATCGAAACACTGGTTCGCCTGAACAACAGTTTTATCGTAAAACGCGGAGTTTCTGTTCGTCAGATGCTGGATGTCAGCCGTACGCTTTCCGCTTATGTCCGCCATACGATCAACGAAACGAAAGAGTCTATCTGGATCGCCCAGCGTGAAGGCCGTGCCAAGGATTCGAACGACCGTACACAGGGGAGTGTCCTGAAGATGCTGAACATGAGCGGCGACAAGGATATCGTTTCTAACATCATGGATCTGAATATTTTCCGGTCGCTATCTCTTACGAATATGACCCTTGCGACTTCTTGAAAGCAAAAGAGTTCCAGATGAAACGGGATGATCCTGACTATGTAAAAAGCCAGCGCGACGACCTGTTGAGCATGGAAACCGGTATCCTGAATAATAAAGGCCGCGTTCACTTCACACTGACAGAGCCGATCAACGACCAGTTGGCAGCCCTAGACAGGAATATGGAAAAGAACGAACTGATCGCAGCGATCGCCTCCATCATCGATAAGGAAATCTACAAACATTACCGTTTCTATCCTTGCAACTATGTAGCTTATGATATGCTGACCGAACCAAACGTTTCAGCGGCAATTACGGACTAAGAGATAAGAAACATTTCGAAGAATACCTGCAGGGACAACTGGATAAGATCGTTCTTCCTAATAAGGACGAAGCATTCCTGCGTACAAAGATATTGGAAATGTATACTAATCCGCTAAAGAACCATTTGGCGAGTCAGGAATAAAAAATATGTCTATTGAATAATGAAGGGCTATCCGGTATGGGTAGCCCTTTGTCATATCCGTACCTACCTGTTTTCTTTAGCATATTTTGAGGGGCTCATGCCGAACTGTTTGATGAAGGCTGACCAGAAGTAAGATTGCGAACTGAAACCTACAGCTTCCGATATTTCGTATATCTTCATATTCCCCTGCAACAGCAACTCTGCCGCTTTCTTCAAACGGCTGATTTTGATCAGGTCGTTCGGGGTCAGATCCGAGATAGCGCGTATCTTGCGGTATAAGGTCGGGCGGCTCAGGTGCATCAGGTCGGCGATCATGTTGACATCTAATTCGGGGTTGCCGATGTTTTCGTTGATGATCTCGTTCAGTTTTTCGAGGAAACCTTCGTCCGCTTTGGTATAGGCCATCGACTTCATATTGGCGATCGGCGAATTGAAGTAGAACTTACGGATATTGTCCCGGTTGGAAAGCAGGTTGGATATCTGTGCCATCAGCAGGTTGGTGGAGAACGGTTTGTCGATGTAAGCGTCGGCTCCCAGTTCCAACCCTTCCAGGCGCGCCTGCATGGTGTTCTTGGCCGTCAGCAGGATAACAGGGATATGGCTGAATTCGATGTCTGTCTTTACGCTCGGAGCAAGGAGAAGCCGTCCATGACAGGCATCATCACATCGCTTATGATCAATTGGATACTTTCTTTTTTGAGTTGTTCCAACGCTTCGGAGCCATTGCCTGCGATCAGCACGTTGTAGTTTTCGTTGACTTCGTCGGCAATGAAAGCGCTCATTTCCTTGTTGTCCTCAACGATCAGGATAGTGGGGCGGCCTTCTTCGCGGGTATAAGTTATTTTGCGGGATTCGGTAGCGATTGGACTTCCTCTTCGGTTGTTTTAACGGCACCGACCGGTTTTTACCGGCAAAGTGATACGGAAGAGGGTCTGGTTGCCGGAAGTATCGGCCAGGCAGAGCGTACCGTGATGCATTTCTGCCAGAGAGCGTGCCAGAGGGAGACCTAAGCCCGTGCCCGGTTTGTCTTCGTTCCCTTTGATGCGGTAGAAAGGTTCGAATATTTTGTCCCTCATTTCTGCCGGAACAGGAACGCCGTCGTTAATGAAGTCGATCGTGAAGGTCTCGTAATCGGCTGACGGTTGCAGGCGTACGACAATGCTGCCGGCCGCATATTTGACGGCATTCGAGAACAGGTTGCTCATGATCTTGGTGAGGGCTTCACGGTCTACGAATACGTACAGCTCCTGAACGGTGAGGTCGAGGTTCAGCAAAAGGTTGTTTTCCGTGGCTATCTCCTGGAAACGCTTGGCTGTTTCAGTTAATAGCGAAACGACCTCCGTGCGGATGAAATTCAGGCGGTAACCCTCTATCTCCGTCTTTCTGAAATCGAGTAGCTGGTTGACTAGCGAGAGCAGGCGCGATACGTTCTTATCCATCAGTATCAGTGAGTTATTCTCTTTTTCGCCGATCTTGTCCGATCTCAGCAGACGTTCGAGCGGGTTCTTAATCAGCGTTAGCGGCGTACGTATTTCGTGGGCGATGTTGATAAAGAAGTCGATCTTGGCCTGGTAAAGCTCTTTCTCCTTCTTGCTTTCGAATATCTGCATATTGTAAGCCATGCTGCGTTTGTTTTTCCGTCGCCAGTAGAAGATCAAGTAGATGATAACGGCCAGGATGATGATAGAATATATAATGTAGGCAGACGTGGAGACCCACCAAGGCGGAAGTACCGTGATGTGCAGGCGGGTGATCTTGCCTTCCCAATTGTTCGAGAGGTTGGCCGCCCTGACTTCAAACGTATAGTCGCCGGGATGCAGTTCGGTGAAGTAGACGATGTTACGTTCGCCCAACGGTATCCAGTCCCTGTCGAGACTCACCATCCGGTAGGCATATTGGATGGACTTCGGAGCAATGAAGTTGAGGGAAGAAAAATTAATATTGAAGGTCGACTGACCGTGGTTCAGCGTGATCCTTTTCACTTCCGAAGAAGAAGAACTGTTGATGATCTGCCGTCCTCCCGTCCCGTTCTGTATGTCGAGCGAACTGATATGTACATCCATCTTTTCGGCCGCAGGCTTTACGTCGCCGGGCTTGAAGTGGATAAATCCCTTTACCGTACCGAAGTAGAGCGTACCGTCATCGTCTTTAAATGCCGAGTTGTAATTGAACTGGCGGGTGACAAGGCCGTGCGCCTCGGTATAAGTCATGATCTTTTCCGTCTGCGTGTTAAGGCAGACCAGACCGTTGGCCGTACTGATCCAAAGGCAGTTGTTTTCGTCCGGCAGGATGCGGAAGGCGACGTTACTCGGCATGCCATTCTTTACGGTATAATGCAGCGACTCGCCGTCTGGAAATCGTATTTGATCACGCCCTCGACGGTGGCGAACCACATATTCCCGTCTTTATCTTCGCAGGCATCGTTCACGGTATTGTGCCGTTGGGTATTCAGCTTGTCGTACGGCAGATACATCCCCGTGTTGCTGGTGGTGTTGAAGTAATAACTACGGTTGAACATGCCGAGCCATATCTTCCCCGCACGTCTTCGTACAGGCTGTTCACGGCAAATGGCGGGAACTGGGAAGCATAGACAAAACGGTCGTTGAGATAGTCGTAACGGAAAATGCGTCTTCCGTACCGACAAGTATTTCCCTTCACGCAGTACCTTGATACAACGTACCGTACTGTTTTTGACTGTATGGCTGTCCTTCAGCAAGTCGTAATGCTTGATCACCTTCTGGTCTTTATGTCATCAGGTCGATGCCGTGTATCACATGGCCGATCCACAGGTTGTCGCCCGAAGCGGCCAGTCCGCGGATATTGGTGTGGGAGAGACTTTTTACGCCCGGTACAGGCTGGTAGTTGGTGAATGTCTCCGTTTTCTTTTCCATGCAGTTCACGCCCGCATCTTCCGTAGCGATCCATCTGTTTCCATAGCATCGCTACAGATATCGCGTATTACTTCACCTTTCAGCGAATGCGTTTCGTTCCAGGGATAATATACGTTGAAAGGGCGGAAAGGAGAGTAGTAGTTCAGCCCGTTCTGGTGGAAACAGATCCAGACGCCTTCTTCCGGTCTTCAAACAGGGCGGAGACGAAATGGCTGGAAAGGGCGTAGGGGTCGAGCGGATCTTGCCGGATCCGCTTGCAGGTGCCCAGTTGCAGGTCGTAGATAAACAGGCCGGAGTCTGTGCCAATCCACAGCTCCTCCTTATCTTTTTCAAGAAAACAGTTGATCAGGATAGTCAGCTGGTTTTTCTCCTGGATGTTCAGATCCTGGTATGTTTTGGTAAGAACATTGAATATCTTCACGTCGTCGTGTTCGAAAGCCACATAGATATTGGCCGATGAAGGCGATCGGTAGAGCATGGAGAGCTTCCGGGAAGTCGTAGCCGGGGAATGCTCGAAAAGGTTGTACGAGTCGAGCGTCCCGTCTTCCGTGTTCAGCAGGGAGATAAAACCTTCCGAGTCTCCAGCCAGATGGAATTGTCGGGCATGATACAGAAAGAGGTATAAGTCTGCCCGTTGTTTCCGGCGAAGATATGGAACTGTCCGTCGGTTATATTATATTGAATGAGTGCCCCGTCCATCAGCAGCCACAGCAGGTTGTTCTCATCGAACTGAAAGAGGTCGATCCCTTTGTTTTTGGTGAAAGGAACGTGGAGGAACGATTCTTTTGTCTCGTTATACTGATACAATCCGGAAAGCGTCCCTACCCATAAATTCCCCTCGTTGTCGCAGTTCAGATGTGTGACCCAGTTGTTACCGAGCGATTCGGCATCGTCGGGATCGTTGCGGAACACTTTGAAGGTATATCCGTCGAAACGGTTCAGGCCCGTCGCGCGTTCCGATCCATATATAGCCGCTTTTGTCCTGCACGCAGCTGTCACCATATTATCGCTTAATCCGTTTTCCACCTGGTAATGACGGAAAAGGTAGTTGCTTTCGTCAGCAAATATCCAGAGGGAACCGACAGGAAAAGTATAGATAAGATCAACTTCAGATAGCTCATAAATAAGTTTGTTGTTTGACACTGCAAGATATATAAAATTGTATTACCGGTTTCCTTTTATCGTATCACGGTTTTAAAAAATCGTATCATACCGTGCGAGAACACCCTGGAATGAGATAAATACGGGAATTAATGCAACCGGAACGGACAGACTTTCTTTCGGGGAAGGACTACTTTTGATCATCGATTTGAAGAACACAACAAATAAACTTTTTTTACTATCATGAGTACACTACATACTAATAAAGGACTCGGAACAAAAGTTCAGCTATGTCTGATGATGTTTTTACAGTACATGTTGAGTGCTGTCTGGTGGGTGCCGCTGGCCGCCTATCTTTCGCACACGCTCAAGCTGGAAGTCTATCAGGTATCCTTAGTATTAAGTGCAATGGCTATCGGCGCAATGGGATCTTCGTTTATCGGAGCGATTGCCGACCGTTACTTTGCCGCAGAAAAGATATTGGCAGTTTTGAATATATTAACGGGAGTCTTTCTGCTGCTGGCTGCCCAGCAGCAGGATTTTCCTCCACTGATGTTCTTTGTTGTAATGGCTATGCTTTGTCACATGCCGACACAGAGCCTGACAAGTACGATTGCGATGAGTCATGCTCCGTCCGAGCAGTTCCCGCGTATACGTATGTTCGGTTCGGTAGGCTGGGTGGCTTCCGGTATTTTTAGTATCGTAGCGATCCACCTGATGGGTATGGAGGCGTTCGACGATACGAACCTGCCGATGTATTGCGGTGCCGGCGTTTCTTTCGTAGCGGCTTTTGTCAACCTGACGCTTCGCATACTCCGCCTTCCGTGGCGAAAAGTTCGAAGATATCGGTGATGGATATAACCGGATTTTCCGCCTTCTCGCTGATGAAAGATAAGAACTACCGGGTGTTTATGATCCTGACCTTCCTGTCGATCATCCCGTTTACGCTCTATCATGTGTACGGTTCCATGATCCTGGCGGACGAGCAGGTACGTAATATTACAGTAACGATGAACTTCGGCCAGCTGGCTGAAATGTTCTTCCTGATCATTACAACAACGATCCTCGTAAAGTCGGGGATCAAGAACACGCTGATCTTTGGTATGGTGGCGATGCTAGTTCGTTACGGAGTCTTTTTCTTCGGTGCGGAAACCGGACAGCAATGGTTCTACTATATAGGTATTATCGTGCATGGCTGATCTTCGGACTGTTCTATGTCGGCGGACAAGTGTACACGGACAATGTAGCCCCGAAAGAGATGAAAGCACAGGCACAGGGCTTGCTTTTCTTCCTGATATGGGGCGTAGGCTTCCTGATTGGGACGTTATGGAACGGATGGCTGATCGGCTTTTTCCGCGACGGCGACAAATGCGACTGGCCGGTATTGTTCCTGATCTCTTCGGTTTGTACGGCGGTGCTGCTGTTCCTGTTCGTATTCCTGTTCAAACGGTAAGCCTTAAAACTTCCGGTAAATAATACGCATTTAATTCTCAAGACTATATATATCACGCCAAACATGAAAAAAGGGGATGACGAGGGTCATCCCTTTTTTAGTTTAATAAGCTGTTATTCCCTGTACGACTCTTTTTATATCCTATGTTTTTCATTCCATTCTTCCTGCGTAAAGTAATTGTCTATTGAATTGTCTATTGGTGTTTTAAGGTTTATCACACCTCTTTACATACCTTTACTTTGCTGAAGGTGAGAGTCGGGCATTTCATTCAGTACCTAAAAGCAACACCAACAGCTGAATACAACGGCTGGAATAAGGCTGTCTGTAGATTAAAATACTATTATGAGATATTGATGTTAAACTAAAATAATTAAGAATGCTAATGAACACCTTCAAACCAATTTTCGTAACTTTGGTATTATTCCTTTTCCAGGCTTTCTTCCTTGCTTGCGGCGACGATAAGGAAGATGTGATCGTTCCTCCGGACAACAGCATAACCGGCAGGAATTCGGTATACGCCAGCTATCTGTGAAACTACCTCGCCTGGGACGGCTCGAGATCCTTTTCTCTAAAGTCAATTGCCGTATTCATATGAAAGGAGTTGACGACCGGATCACTTATCCCATCAACACGTTTCTTTCTGCTACAGCAGACCCCTACAGCAGACCCTGTTGCCATTGCCTGCGGAAAGAATTTCTACGATATTATATGTGCAGGATTGACTACGGCAACGACTTGAAAGGGCATTATTTTGAACTCACGGAGAATATTAATTTCCAGATGCCCGGAATTACCATTGACAAAGGTTGGGTACCCGCCGGAAGACATAATATCAACGGAAGTTCAACCTCTTTCAACGGTGTATTGGATGGCAACGGCAATGCGATCGACTTACTTGCCAGCAGTTCTTCGGAAGATTATGCCGGACTTTTCTATAAACTGGGTTCACAAGCCCATTTGCATGATATTAAATTTACCTCTGTGATGTTGGCTGGGAAAGATTATATCGGGACAGCAGCTTGCTTTTCGGAAGAGGGAGCCGCGGTTCGTTTACCAACTGTTACGTAGGCGGTTCGATAGAAGGGTATAACTATACGGGAGGGATCACGGGGGAGGCTGGCGGCTCCTTTACGGGTTGCCAGGTCGGAGCTACGCTCAGCTACAATTCGTATGCTTTCCCCTGGGAAGTGTTTTTGGAACAACCGATGGTGACTGCTCTCCATATCAAAATCAAGGGACATGATTATGTAGGCGGACTGGTTGGATACAGCAAGGAACTGATATAATATGGTGGTAGGTTCTGCATCGTACATCATAAATAATCTTCCGGTTGTCTATGCTAATATATATGGAAACACGTCTGTCGGAGGTATATGCGGCTATATGAATTTGACGAATACGAGCGGGGTAACCCAGATAATTAACGGTACGAATACATGCAAGATCGTTATCACATCTTCAAGTTGTACGGGTGGAGCGATAGGTTCTCTGCATGTGAAAACCAATAAAGACGATGTCGGTCAGCTCAAAATCAGCGGAATTACCCGGTTAACCGGTAGTATTACCGCATCC
This sequence comes from Lepidodactylus listeri, assembly GCA_029233225.1. Classification (NCBI taxonomy): domain Eukaryota; kingdom Metazoa; phylum Chordata; class Lepidosauria; order Squamata; family Gekkonidae; genus Lepidodactylus; species Lepidodactylus listeri. The sequence continues at coordinate 17,322 of JARCFY010000313.1, read as the reverse complement.
AGTAACGTAGACGGATTCGGCGGTATCATCGGTATGCGTGAAGAGCCGGGGTATGAGATCCAGACTCCTATCGTGCCGCTGCCGTATAATAATTTATATTTCGGTTTCCGGTGAAAAAAGACTCCGTAGCGCTACGACTCCGTTCATAGTGATCGTTTAGTAGCTCTGCGGAGAGTATGATCAATAAGAAACGAATCAATTAAAACAATTCTTTTATTTATGAAGACATTTTTTTACTGTAAAAAATAGTTATCGTGCTGCGAGTCAAAGGGATGTAGCACGAATAATCAATATCGTGATACTGATGTTATTATGGTCGGTATGTGGGGAGGCGAGAGTTATCGAAGTCGCTCCTGCCGACTGGGCGGCCTATGGCCAGACAACCACTGTGAGTAATAATGGCGATGACGTTGCTGTCAATGTAGGAGATAAGACTTACACCGTCAAGACCGCGCGTGGCCTTGCCTGGATCGCTTGGGTGACGAATGAAGTAAAGACAACAGCCAATGAAGGCGAAACTCACTCCGCTTATTATCCTGCCACCGCAGGTTTTAAAGATTGCACAGTTATGCTTAACGGCAATATCTCTTTGGCAAAACCTGGAAGCGGTGTAGCTGAAGACTTCAAGGAAAACTGGGAGCCGATAGGTAAAGACGACTATAAAAGATTTAAAGGAACCTTCAAGGGCAACAACCATACGATTTCAGGAATGAAAATCGGAGGAACTGTGGATTTCATTAGTATTGGTTTTTTTGGTGGACTAGATGAGGCTACCGTTATGGATTTGACAGTGGGGGGAGAGATCAGCTTGACTGGTTATAATGGTACTATGTTTACAATCTCTATCGGTGGCATTGCCGGTGTGGTGTTAAATAAAACAAAAATCATAAATTGTCATAATGCCTGTAAGATTACTGGCAGCGGTATAGAAAAAAATATTAGAGCCGGAGGAATTGCGGGGCAAATGCATAATACATTGTTTGTTTACGCGTCTTCTAATAGCGCGGAAATAAATATGACTAGTCTGGACGGATGTTATGTCGGTGGAATAGTTGGTTATTTAATGAGTGGTAGCAGCATTGCTTCTTGCTTTAATTCCGGAAAGATAAATGGCTCAGGAAAAGAGGCTATGATAGGAGGCCTCGCCGGTTTCTGTCAGGTAAAAATATCGAATAGCTATTCTACAGGTGAGATAACCGGTACTTCAACTACTAATGGTTGTTATAGTGGCGGCATTGCTGGGTATACAACTACTAATACTTTAATAATCTCTTGCTATGCAACTGGTTTAGTTTCTGCACATAATAATGATAATAAAAGTAAAGCAGGTGGTATTGCTGGATATACAAACAATGCTACTATCCAAAACTGTCTGGCCTTAAATGAAGACGGCATTAAAGCTCTTGGCACTGCAGATGACAAATCAGCCGGGCGTATTATCGGACAGAAGAATGGCAACTCTTCCTTAGCCGACAACTACGCCAGTACGCACATTGAGTTGACGCTAGGTAGCGGAGAACCCGCTCCTCCGACCCAAGATCTCACAGCATCCGGCATTAATGGTGCAGACATTTATCTCAATGAGGTGGCCGCCGCCATCGCTTCATGGGCGGGCACTGAAGATACAAAAGCCTTTACCGCTATCGGTACTGACGGTGATGGTAAGCTGCCGCAACTGAAAACCGTCAATTTTAACGCTAATGGCGAGCCTACGGGTACTTATGGCGATGCTATCCCCAACCAGCCTGCTGCTAGCCTGGCTACCGACGATTTTCTGTCGGCCCTTGATCCTTTGGTGCTTTTCGAAAGTAATACGGACACCTATACTATCTCTTATCCGAATAATAAATGGACTTACAAAAAGAATAATGATGACGCACTTATACCTTTTAGCGGGAGAATCCTAATAGAGTATGACGATACTTCTTCGTCTTCAAAACTCATCATCGATAACGTCATCGGTAACCCGACACTTACTTTTGATAACGTAAAAATGATCAACAGTAATGGTACGCCATTGACTATAAATGAAGGTTGTGAGTTGACAATCGATTCAGATGAAAGCGTATTAGAACTCAACTCTGGGGCGGCACATACATTGGTCAACAAAGGCAGGCTGACGCTGGCTGGAAAAGGGGTATATATCTATAATACCAATAATGACTATTATGGTATTGAAAACTCCAGTACGCTGAGAATCTCCGATCAGAAAACAGAGATCATCCTTAGATGCAACAAAGAGGCTATTCACAATACAGGCACGCTTAGCAATACCTGGATTGAATGGCAGTTTGCAAAACCATTCAATGGCATAGACTATATTGCCACCAATGCCGTTGATCAAACACCGAAGCGAAAGATATGCGATACGAAAGCGTATGCTACAACCGTTACAGCCGGTAAGACCTATCGTCTCTGGAAAATGGATAATAGTGATGGCGAAGGTCTTGCCCGCTTGCAGGGAAAAGAATCGAATGGTACATCTGTCGTATACTTTCAGGCTCCGGCAAAGAATGGTCTGGCTGTCTTTACGGATATGAAGGTTGCTGTTGGGGCGAACATTACTCAGACAGTCAATGGTGGCTTCATTTCTATCTTCTGCAATGATGACCTTGTAGCAGCTGACGATGTGATTCCTGATGGAGCGAAGCTGACGTGTAAATACAGTACTATCCCCGGTTACAGATTAAAAAGTTATACGGCCACCCCGTCCGGTGGAGTATCCGGCGGTCCGGTCGATATTTCATCCGGTAGCTATACGGTACCAGCGGATGCGACATCGGTCGCTTTCACCGTAAAGTTTGAAAAAAATGCACAAGCGGTTATCACTGAAGAGGAGGTTCAGGAAACAGTTCCTGTCGATCCCGTTGATGCACCGACAACCGTTATTCCTGTCGATGAGCGACCTGATATAGAAGGAAGTTCAACCATCAAACTATTGACCGGTAATCTGGAAAAGATATATAAAAAGGATGTTGATAAGGCTATAAGCAATGAAAAGGTAAAGTATGATAAATTAGTCTATACTGAGATCGCTTTGGTAGAAGTAAAGCAGGATGGTACAAAAATTCCGCTTCAACCTAAGGCAGGTTCTCCGGTAACAATAATCTATCCTTATCCTGCTGGAACGGATGTCGGTTATACCTTTACTGTCGTTCACTTGAAGTCGGATGGAACAACGGAAGTTTATTCTAATGCAAACGGTCTCCTTAGAAATACCGCTGCCGGATTGAAGTTTTCCGTTTCCAGCTTCAGTCCGTTCGGTATCTCCTGGGAAGTGAAGTCTACGCCTGAGCCGGAGTTATACACCGTGACCCTTCCCGCTGTCGAAGGAGCCGTTACCGACCCAGTTGCCGGCAGCTATGAGGTGGAAAGTTGGAGTGATTTTCATTTCTACCTTACGCCGGATAAGGACTACGACCAATCCGTCCCCGTCGTAACCACCAGCCGCGGCGAAACGATCGAGCCCCGCAACAGCGACGGAGCCTACATTATCAAATATGTCCGTACCCCGGTCGTGGTCTCGATTACCGGTATCGAAAAGAATACCGATGTTGCCAACAGCGCCACCCTCGAAGCCGGTCTGAAGCTCTGGACGGAACGATCCGCCCTCTGTCTTGAAACTGACCGCACTGAAGAAATCCGTATCATAGCGATAACCGGTGCAACGGTAGCCGTCTTCGATATCCAACCCGGCCTGACCCGCCGAGAGCTGTCGCCCGGTGTATACATCGTAAAGACCGCCCGTTCGGTCTGCAAAGTGCTCGTCCGGTAAGATAACCACCAAAAACGATCCTACACAAACGGCGTAGAAGACACCCGGAGCATCGCTGGCTCTGCGTTTTCTGCGCCGTCGTGTGTTTCTTAACATATACCTTCCCGTAACATATTGTCAGGCTGATTTACTACCTTTGGCTCAATGGCTGTATGAAACGCTTACAGTCTGACAAAACAATTAAATCAGAAATAGTATGAGACCGGAAGATTACATCACCCGTGAGGGGAAGTTTGGTGCACACAACTATCATCCCCTACCTGTCGTTCTCGAGAAAGGAGAAGGCGTATTTGTGTGGGACGTGGAAGGCAAACGTTACTTTGATTTCCTGTCCGGTTATTCCGCCCTGAGCCAGGGGCATTGCCATCCCAGGATCATTAAAGCGCTGACCGACCAGGCGCAGAAGCTGACACTCGTATCGCGTGCTTTCCATGCCGGTATACTGGGTGAATACATGGAGTTTGCCTGCAAGTTCTTCGGCTACGACAAACTGCTGCCGATGAATACCGGAGCTGAAGCGGTGGAGACCGCCCTGAAGCTGGCTCGCCGATGGGGATATCGTATCAAGGGCATCGCTCCCGAAAAAGCAAAGATCGTCGTTTGCAGCGAGAATTTCCACGGACGGACAATCACGATCATTTCGATGAGTACCGATCCGAGTTCGTATACAGACTTCGGCCCTTATACCCCGGGGTTTATCAAAGTAGAATACAATCAGGTGGATGCGCTGGCGGAAGCCTTGAAAGATCCCGATGTAGTCGGCTTCCTGCTCGAACCGATACAGGGCGAGGCAGGTGTGGTAGTGCCCGACGACGGTTATCTCCGCCGGTGCTACGATCTCTGCAAACAGCATAATGTCCTGTTTATCGCGGATGAGATACAGACAGGCATCGGCCGTACCGGTAAACTGCTGGCCTGCGATTATGAAGATATCCACCCCGATATCCTTATCTTGGGAAAAGCCCTTTCCGGTGGCGTGACGCCTGTCTCTGCTGTGTTGGCCAGCGACGAGATCATGCTGACGATCGCTCCGGGCGAACATGGTTCTACATACGGCGGAAATCCGTTGGCGGCAGCTGTGGGCATCGCCGCCCTGGAAGTTGTACGCGATGAAAAGCTTTCGGAAAATGCCTATGCAATGGGCGAATTGTTCCGTAGCGAAATGGAAAAGATCGACAATCCGATGATCAAACAGGTTCGTGGCAAAGGCTTGCTGAATGCCGTAGTCACCGAACCCAAAGACGGTAAGGTGGCCTGGGATATCTGTCTGGCTCTGAAAGAGAACGGCCTGATAGCCAAACCGACGCACGACCATATCATCCGCTTCACCCCGCCGCTGATCATTACCCGCGACCAGATGATGGAAGCAATCGGTATTATTAAAGAAACGTTCGCTCAATTTTAAACCGGTTATATGAAAATAAACGTAATAGGAGTCCCTTTGAATCTGGGTTGCGACCGCGAAGGCGTTGAACGTGCCCCGAACCATCTGCGTGAGCGGGGGCTGATGCAGGTTATCCGGAAGAACGGCCATCGTGCCTTCGACCTGGGTAATCTCTATGTGCCTCCCGTGTCGGAAGCGGATAAATTTGCCCGAAGCAAGAGCATGAAATACCTCGATGCTATCGTCGAGGTGAACAACAACCTGGCGGAGTTGGTCTACGACACGTTGCGGGGCGGCGCCTTCCCGCTCGTGATCGGCGGCGACCATTCGCTCGGACTGGGCAGTGCGTCCGGGGTAGGGAAGTGCTTCGATGATTTCGGTATCATCTGGCTCGATGCCCACGGCGATATCAATACGAACGAAACCTCTCCCAGCGGAAATATCCACGGTATGCCGTTGAGCGCCCTGATGGGGATGGGGAGTGAAGAACTGGTGAATATCTATGCTCCCGGCAACAAGGTGAATCCCCAGAATGTCTTCCTGGTCGGAACCCGCAGCCTCGACGAGGGCGAACAGGCCCTGATAGAAAAGGAGCAACTGAGTGTCTATACGATGGAAACCATTCATCTGAAAGGCATTAATTTTGTGGCCGAAGATATCAAACGGAAACTGAAGGAGCGGAAAATACGCAATGTCCATTTCAGTATCGATGTAGACAGTATCGACCCCCGTTTTGCCCCGGGAACGGGAACGCGTGTCTGTGAAGGCCTTATTCCCGACGAGTTCAATGAGTTTGTCGAACACATGCTGTCGACCAACCTGATCAAATCGATGGATCTGGTCGAACTCAACCCCGACCTCGATGTAAACGAGTCGACAACAAACCTCTGTCTGGATATTATCGATTATATTACCGCAAGAATATAGAAACCTGCCCGACGCAGGATCGTAAATGCACAGGCCGTATCTTATGTAAATATAGGATGCGGCCTGCTCTTTTGTGCCACTGTATCGAGCACGGTGACAGGTATTTTATTTTCAATAATACTTGATTTTTGTGGTTGCGTGTCGGTTTTTTAGATAATAGTTCTTAATGGACTACGGTTTTGTTAACAGTTGCAAATGTAGAAAGAAATATTGATATACAAAGCTTATAATCATACATTTTATTTCAGATAAATCATGGAATGACGACTTCTTTTAGCATTATTATACATTTAAGTGCTTGATATATAGGCTCGTGCGGGATGAAAAATCACCATAGTCCATTAAGAACTATGGTATAAATCAACTCAATATGGCAAACAATGACCCCAAGAAGCACAGCATCACAGGCAACTTAGTCGCTAATATGCTAACAGAACGCGAAGATGATTACACCTTCAATGTGACCTACACAGCCAACCGTAGTATCAAGGATCTCTGTCAGTTAGCCGCAAAAGGTAAAAGTAAATTCACCGCATCCGAACTCGAAAGTGCCTACAACGACCTGGAAGAGGTGGCGAAAACCGAACTCTTCTCTGCCGGCACTGTCGAATTCGGGTTCTCTAACAACTCATTGGGCGTAGACGGCCCTTTCATCGGCCCGGGTGCGAAATTCGACCCTGCCGTCAACAGTGTAGTCATGCGCTGTACGCCTCGCACAATCTTTAAAAAAGAACTCTCCGAGATAGACGTAATTGTCGGACAGGTATCCGAAGGCTTGCCAACCATTACCAAAGTAACCGATGTTGTTACAGGACAGGTGAACGGCACGATCACCCCGGGCGGCAGTCTCAACGGTGAAGGCAAACGCATACGCATCATCGGCGAAGAAGGCAAAAAAGTCGGCTATTTCTTTATCAATACGGCCGACGATACCGAAACTACCGTCTCCATGACCGCCCTTTCGCGTAACGATCCCTCTTATTTCTCCTTTATTATCCCGCAACTGCCCGACGGTACCTACTATCTGGAAGTAGCCACCCAGGCAGGAACCAACAGCAAGACACTACTAAAAGAAGTGCGGCGCAACCGTTTCCCCTATATCCTCACCGTAGGTGCAGGTGGAGGTGAAGACGACCGTCCGGTAATCGAATAATTTCACCCGCTCACTTTGACGGTCACCGTCAACGCCCATTGACGACGACCGTCAACGAGAGGTGACGATGACCGTCAATTAGCGTTGACGATCGTCGTCAAAAAAAAAGTTTCCAAACAAAAAAGCTAAAGAGGTAAAATCAATTCACATGATGAAGATAAATAAGCATCATACATACAATCGGGCAGCCTGCATTTGCATCGCTGCCTGTCTGCTATTCCTGTCGGCGCTGACGGCATGCAGTGGCGAGCCGGAACCGGAAGTCATGAATGAGGAATGGATACCCCTGGAAATCAACATCGGCAGCATTGAAAAGCTAGAAGTAAGCCCTATGAGCAAAGCCGAAACGACAGAACTTCCGGATATCGTCAGAACGAAATTCAGAGTGGGGGATAAATTAGAGCTGCAATTATCCACTAGAACTGAGCGTGACTATACCTCTGTCATCCTGCAAGCCGACGGCTCCTGGAAAAAGGAGGACGGCGCATCACTAATGCTCCGTCCTAACACCGATTATACCATTTCTGCAGAATATGGAACCGAATTGGAATACAATAGTTTCGGCACTACCGACTACTTGCTGGCAGAAGATGCTATTCCTGTCTATGACGAATCAACCAAAACATATACTTGCAGTTTCAACTTCAAGCGTCCTGATTTATATTCTTGCTTAAAGATAGAATTTGATATAATAGATCCCGGTGATCCGATAGGGGAGGATCTCAATGGACCTGTATATGTAACCTTTACAAATGCAACGCTTATTACAAATCGTAGAGCTCTTGGTCCATTTCCTATTATCAACAACTGTCTCGAAACTTTTTTTAGGGGGGATGGGCTGGAAGATTTTATAGTACATGGTGTAACATTGGAGCGTTCAGATGGTCAAGGAGAGGTACATCTCGAATATTTCGACTCCGAGAATTCCAGCTATAGTTTCACTCTGACTCCCAACAATATTATAAACGTACGCCTGATATACCCATATCCCGTATGGGAAATACCTTAAACAAAGATAATTCATGAAACTATTCTATTTACCGGCCATTATTCTGCTAGCAGTAAGTTGCACAAACGAAATAGCGGAAAATACCGATACCGGAGAAAACATTCTCCGTATCGGAGAGATCGACACGCGTTCCGGCGAAACAAACGAATGGGTATGGAAAACAGGCGACGAACTGACCGTAACGGTAAACAGTCAGACCGCCGTTTATACACGTACCGCCGAAGGGAAATGGACTTGCGGGAATGCATCTTTCACCAAAGAAAAACTTGGAATGGTGGCGGCTAACGGCGTTTCATTTACTTTTGGCCAGTACGAAATTACCGAGGATCAAACGACAGAAAGTAAATACCGCGAAGCCGACTATATGATCGGCACCGGATCGCTCGACGTTGTCACTATTAGCGGTAGTCTGACCCATCAGCATACCGATATGGTAATCAATATTACAGAGGGCAAGGGATGGAACGATATGTTCGAAACTGCAATGGCCGATGCTGCTATCGGGTTCGATATAGCAGCAGGTGGAAGCCATACCGTCAAGACATACCATAAGGGAGCCACTTTCCGGGCAATTCTCCCGCCGAACTCGGTACCCACAGGCAAGGACATTACTCTGGGAACCCTGACATTAGGAAATGGCAACGGTACCCCACAGGCACTAAGAGGGAAAACAGCGACCATTATCTACACCAACGATAATGGTTTAACGGCAATCGGTAAGCGGCTCACGCTCTCCGTTAAGCTGGACGCATCGCTTAACCTTACGATAACCGGCATAACGGTCAATAATTTTACCGGTGTAGACGTTCCCGGCGAACTCAAACCATAATCACAAGTCAACAAAATACATCTCAAATGAAAATAGATCGTTTATTCAACAAAGGCATCACCGGTATGCTGGCACTGGCCGGCATCTTGTGTGGCTGCGCGGAAGAAGAGCACGAAATCTCGCAAACAGTGCCCCTCAGTATCTCGGCAACCTGTCCGGTTCTTGCCGGAGACGTTACTACCCGCGCCACAACTACGGGAGTGAAAATAGCTTTGAACGCTACGGCGGGAAAGTATGAGGAATTCGCCAAGACATACCGGGTGACAGCATTGTCGCCCTCTATCACATTTGCCCCCCAAGACGCAAATAACATCTTGGAGGTTACAGGCGATCTCACCTTGACACCGCTTACCATATACGGTTGGCTCGACGAAAATACACCGGTAGCCTATAGCAAAAATAGCATAGCAGTCGACAACGGCAATATATCGAATGTCGCTCTTTCCCCTGCCTATGCCTGCATCGGCGTACGCGTAGTGCTCGGTAAAGATAAGGAAGCGGCGGGTACCTACAAGATTAGCAGCAAGCTGAATGGCATCGGTACCGCATCAGCTAACAATGGCTGGGATACGTCAGGGGTTATGCCGGTTCTCAAGGCCGGCAGTTCATCGCCAGCAGCGATAAAAAATACAGATAAAAAGACAGTCACAGAAATCAAAGCCGGCGATCTCACAACCGACTACTTTATGCGGGTTGCCCCCACCACAATTCAGCCGTCGACCGCTAGCCTCTTTACGATTACCTTACCGAACGGTCAGCAATTGCCGATCGCTTCCGGCGCAAAGGCAATAACGATTGAAAACGGTAACTGCTACTTCTTCACCGTCAACATCGGTAGCGAAACCTCTTTGACGATCAGCATCGAGCAAATGACGATAACGGAGACATGGGATGATGTTATAGTACTCTATCCTGGCGGTTACCCCCGAAAGAAAGGTATTTTTACCAAGTATGATTGGGATTCGTTTATAGGCGATTACTCTAATGGTGGATATATTGATGAATGGTTGGACTCGGAGGGTGTCCTTAATTTATATACAGACATCGATCTGGAAGGTGAAGATTTTATTCCATTTGGCGATTTTTATCAGTTTAGTTTTAACGGGCATGGTCATACTATTTCTAATCTACACATTACTGAACCAGGAGAGTATAACACTGCAGGTTTTTTCGGATATCTGAATAGAGCATGTACCATACAAGGGTTGACTATAAACGGAATAACAATTGACCGTTCCGAATTCAACGGTTCAGCACTTAGTGCTGCCGGGGCAATTCTCGGGGCAACAGACTCGGAGTATGTGAAGGTTATTGATTGCCATGTAAAGGGTAAGGTTACTATCGTCGGTGTGGATGTGGCTACTCGCTTTTCAGGCTCTGTAGGTGGTATAGTCGGAGACCTCGGGTACGGCCTCGTCTATGCATGTACATTTAATCCGAATGCATCTTCCACTATATCGGGCAATTATATGGGAGGGATAGTCGGTAGCTTAGATCAAGCTATGATAGTCGGTTGTATTGCACACGATTGTTATTTTAAAAAGGGGACTGAGCTGCACGGTGGCGGTATTTATGCGGAAAGCTTCAGCAGTAGCTCGGAAGTTGTGGGCTGTGTAGCCTACAACATTACGATGAATGAAGGAGGTGGTGAGATCATAGGTTCTGGAGGCAGAAACTATAATTGCTATGGCTATAATGTATTCGGTAATTCCAGCAAAGTGGCGTGGTCCCCTGGTTATATACTCTTTCTGAAGGATCTCAGTAGCGTCAATGTTATTAATGACCTCAATAATAATGTAGAGACTGCATACGCACAAGAAAACCTTCCCCCGTTCCATTTTGAAGCATCCCCCACTCCTGAAAAGACAGGCCCGACAATAAAAACCGGGGGAACGATACTAAACTAGCCTCCCTCCGCTCTTTGACATATTGGAAACGAAAACAACCTGATTCAAACAACATTTCCAATATCTCAAAGAACGAATAGGGTATATTAAAATTGATTCGTAAACGATTTAATATAACACATACATGTTGAAAGTAAACATACCGATATTGATACATCACCTATTCGCAGCCTTCAGGACATTACCGTCAGCCGCCATCGTCGCACTGCTGTCGTTGGCGCTTGCGGCATGCAGTAAAGACGATCCCGAACCGGAGCCGCCCCTCCCGCCGAACCCGCCGACACCGGTTGAGCCCGGCACTACGCAAAGGGTGGCCCTGCGCCTTCAGGCACGTCCTGCCGGCGACAATCCCGAACCCTGGTCGCCTACCGACACCCTGCACCTGATACTGGCTGAACCCGCTGCCCGCACAGCCTTGGGCGATACCGCCCTGTTCCGCTACGTCTTCCCCGAAAAGGCGGATGCAACGGATAAGGCAACCTGCTTCATCCCTGTTTCGGCAGCCGACAGCGCTTTTCTCCCGTCCGACAGCAGCCTGGTAGACCTGATGGTTTACCGCCCGGCATCACCTGCTTTCCAACTCGACCGCTTACTTCTATCCGTCGACACCCGCGAGCAGACAGCCACCGGACGCCCCCTGATGACGGCCGAGCGCACCGTCGGACTTCATGCCGGACAGCCCGAAGCCAACATCGTCCTGTCGCATCGCTTGACAAGGCTATACGTCAATCTGAACATGATAGACAGTACCGGCACTGCCACCGCTACCGAAACAAAAGCAAAAGCAGTCGCCCCCTCTATCACCTTACACGGTAACCCGGCGCAAGCCGTATGGAGCCTGCCCGACGAGAGATTCATCGAGTATGGCGACACGCTGCCGCAACCTTTTGCCATGCAGAACGACGGGCTGGGCGGTTACCTCTATACCCTACCCGGTATCGAAGGAAAAACGCCTTCCCTGACACTAACGATAGAGATTCCCGACCGCGTCCCACTAAATATCTCCTTGAACGAATACCTGCCGGAAGGCTTACTGCAAACGGGTGTCTCCATCGAAATACAGATAGATGTGCCGAAGAACCCCGATCCCGGTATAGACCCTGACCCCGATCCAACCCCTGACCCCGACCCGAGCCCAGATCCCGATCCTTCACCGAATCCCGATCCGAGTCCCGACCCCAATCCGAACCCGAGTCCCGACCCGGACCCCAGCCCGGGCCCCGATCCGACTCCGCCCGATCCGAATATTCTTCGCATACAGGTAACGCAAAGCGACTGGGAAGATATCATCTACGATATTACCCTCGAACCTGACGGGGAAGACTGGTAAGCGATCATTCACAAACAAATAAGCAAATAGAATACAAACAATTAAAACAATATCCTCATGAAAACAAAACAACTCACAAACGTAGCCCTGTCTCTTAGCTGCTGTCTGGCAGCATTGACAGCCTGTGTTGGGGAGGAAACCGAAGTTTTCCCCCCGGAAAAGCAACCGGTAGGTATCTCCGCCACGATCACCGGAGAGGTGACGACCAAAGCGGATCCGGATTACAAGCCGGCACTCGGAGAAAAGAAGATTTACATGTATTACAAAAACGGTAGTAATACCACTGCCAGCGAAAAAGGAGTTTACACGTATAGTGGTGATAGTTGGAATGCTGCCAACCAGAACACACAAGCCGATCAGTGTATCTTCTGGGACGATCTCGTAGCGCAATCCGGTAAATATCCGTTCTTCGCCGTTTCTCCCAAAGATCTGGCAAACACAACAACAGGCTCAGTCGAGACAGACCAAAGCAGCGAGCCTAACTTTACCAATGCCGACCTGCTTATGGCTTACAACGACGTTAACGCCAGACAGGCACAGGTTCCCCTTACTTTCAAACACATGCTTGCCAAGTTGACGATAGAGGTAAAAATGGATGTTATCTCAACTATCAACAATACAAGCGTATCCGTTGATAATGCAATTAAGGATTATACAGTAGCCTACACAGGGTCAGGAGTACCGTCTACTGCTGCCCCGGCAATAGTTACCGCTACGGGAACAACAAAAGTCTCTTTTGCTCCTTTTAAGGATGCAAATAAAAGCACTGGAAAGACTGTTGTTTATTCCGTAATCCTTCCGGCACAGGATATCAGTAGCACTGCTGCAAAAGTAAAAACGACAATCACAGTCGGCTCGGAAAACAATTCATATACATATGCCCCGCCCACTGCAACCACACTTGCCAACGGCACAAACACCATCCTGACACTTACCGTTAACGGGACAGTGCTCGAACTGTCGGATATTAAAGTGACAGATTGGGATAAAGTTACAGCAAGCGGTAGTATCACTCTCGACAAATAACGCTAACCATAGCGACAACTATATACAAAACAAATTATTCACTAGTACAATAATATTAAACAGTATGAAAACAAGAAGTTTAGTAAGCGGCACAGCCGCATTGGCGTTAAGCGCCCTCTTATTCACCTCATGTAGTAACGAAGACGATCCGGTGCCTGCAATCAGTAGCCAGTATGTAACCATTGCCCCCAGCGTAAGCGGTGAAGTAATCACCAGAGCCGGCAGTGCCTACGGGGAAAACGGCGACAAATTGTATCTGTATTACAACACGGCCGGAAGCACTACTGCCAACCAATTTGCCGATTTCCGCTACGATGGTACGATCTGGGATTTGGGGACAACTAAAATGAAATGGAGTGATTTACATTCCGCAGCGGCTAGCAACCCTACGCTACCTTTCTATGCAACCGCTCCTATTCAGGCTCCGACTACTGCTGCAAAAGTGGAAGCCGATCAAAGTTCAACTGCCGGTTATAAAAAATCCGACTTGCTGGTTGCCTACAAAGCAGTAGCAAAAGCGACCGATGGTAAATACAATGCTCTTGACATCGACATGAAGCACGTACTGGCTAAGCTGACTATCGAGGTCAACGCCAAAGCGATAGATGGTGCCACTATCAACTCGGTTACGATCAAAGGTGCTGTACCTGACTTACTCCAAATCCGAAGATATCCCGGCAACAACAACTGTAGATGGTAGTACTAAAACAGATATTAAGCCACTGGTGAACGGAACTGTTTATAGCGTAGTTTTACCGGCACAGGCAATTCAGAAAGCAAACGGTATTACTATCGTTATCTCTGTTAACGACAGTAACGACAGTAAAACCTTTACTTATCAGCCGACAGAAGCCATAAACCTGCAGCAAGGTAAGAACACCACGCTGAAGCTCCGTCTGTCCGGTGAAGGTGTAGCCTTGGGTGATGTTACCGTTTCCGAATGGGGAAAAGGTGATACGACACAAGGTAATATCGAGGAAGATCCCCAACCCTGATACGGGATCATAAAGATACAGGCCGTATCCTATATTTACTATAAGATACGGCCTGCTTTTTTTGCGGCTCCCTGTCGAGCGCGGGGGCTGGTTCCGTTTCTCCGTTATTTACTCTTGTCCTCCCCCTAAAGCATGGTAGAGGTTGATCACTCCCTGTATTTCGTCGAAGCGGTCGGCTGCTTGCGACAATTCGGATTGCAACAGGGATTGTTGAGCGGTCAGCACTTCCAGATACGTCGTGTTTCCGTGATCCATCAACAACTGTGTGCTTTTTACGGCCTTTTGCAGGGCGGCAATCTGTTGGTCGGCCAACACGATGCGTCCGCGGGCTGTTTGCCATTGGGGCAATGCGTTGTTTACTTCGCTGCCGGCATTCAGGATACTCTGCTGAAAGGCGAGTGAGGCTTCTTCCTGCTGTGCCTTGGCTATCTTCAGTTGTGCGATATTGGCTCCTTTATTGAACAATGGCTGTGTCAGCGAGCCGATAGCCTGCAACAATAAACCGCCGGGATTGGCAATGACACCGCCTCCGCTGTTCGTCCATCCGACTACGCCGCTCAGGTTGATGCTCGGATAGAATGCGCTCCGTGCCCCGTTTGTAACATAGAACGCCTGTGCCAGCGAGTATTCAGCCTGCCGCACATCCGGCCGGTTACCGAGCAGAGCAACCGGGACACCGGCTGATAGTGACTGGGGAAACTCCTGCCCGTCGAGGTCGCCTCTTTCTATTTTCCGCGGAACTTCTCCGAGCAGGTTTGAAAGGCTGTTCTCCATTTCATTGATCTGCTGGCGTAAAGTCAGGAGAGAGGCTTCTACATTCAGGCTATTTGCTTCCGACTGTGAGACGGCTGCTTCATTCGTCAGCCCAGCTTTCTTCAGGGCGTACATCGCCTGTACATTTTCTTTCCAAAGTGAAGCCGTCCGTTCACTAACGACAAGTTGTTTGTCTAGCAATAATAAAGTGTAATAGGAATTGGCAATAGTGGCTATTAGCTGTGTCCGGACGGCTTGCTTATATGATTTGGTCTGTTCGAGGGCTGCCTGAGCGCTTCTTTTCGCGTTTGTCAGTCTCCCGAATATATCGATTTCCCAACTGGCGGAAGCGGCTAGCTGATAGCTTTTCGCTGCCTTTGAACCGTCGAAGCTACTCAACGTACCCTGTGGGGTCAGATTGAGTGCCGGCAGGTACGCCAGGCGCGAGGTCATCAGGGCGGCTTCGGCTTCCTGTACCCGCAGGTGGGCGGTACGGAAATCGGTGTTGTTCTCCAACCCTTTGTCGATCAGAACCTGCAACTGCGGATCCGTGAAAAGTTCCCGCCAGTCGAGATTACCGATGCTTGTCGTATCCGTAGCCATCTCTTCATCCCTGAATAAATTGTCAGGAACAGAAGTCTCCGGTTTATAGGATGTATAGATGCCGCACCCGCTCAGTAACGAGAGGGTGGCGACGGATAATAATATGATGTTATTTTTCATCTGCTTATTTTTCTTTCTTTTTACTATCGAGATATTCTTTCCGCTCGGCAGTTACTTCTTCCACTTCTTCCTGGATCTGCCAGTCGTGTGTCGGCTCGAACTGTATCGGACGCACTTTTTCCTGCAGATACTGGAATACGATAAACAGGGAAGGTACGACGAACAGCAATGCCAGTGTTCCGATCAGCATACCGCCAACGGCACCTGTACCCAGCGAACTGTTACCGTTTGCACCTACACCGGTAGCAACTACCAGTGGCAGCAGACCGAAGATCATCGTCAACGCCGTCATCAGGATCGGACGCAGGCGGACTTTGGCGGCAGACAGTGCGGCTGAAGTCAGGCTCATACCGGCTGCCCGGCGTTCGGTCGCATACTCGGTAAGCAGGATCGCTGTCTTTGACAATAATCCGATCAACATGATCAATCCGGTTTGCAGGTAAATATTGTTTTCCAATCCCATAATTTTAGCGAACAGGAAGCTACCCATCAACCCGAAAGGAACCGAGAGGATCACAGCGAACGGGATCAGGAAACTTTCGTAAAGGGCACTCAGGATCAGGTAGATCATCAGGATACAGATGATAAAGATAACGACTGTCGTGTCGCTCTGCTGATTTTCCTCGCGGGTGATACCGGCAAAGTCGTAACCATATCCTTTCGGAAGGGCGGTTGAGGCTACTTCCTTTACGGCCTTGATCGCATCACCGGAGCTATATCCCGGAGCAGGCATGGCATTCACATTGATCGAGTTGTACATATTGAAACGGCTCAGCGACTCGGCACCGTACACCTTTGTCAACGTTACGAACTGGCTCAACGGAGACATTTCACCGTTTGCCATACGTACAAACGTATTATCCAGCGAAGAGTCATCCAAACGGTAGATCGGTGAAGCCTGGATCATCACTTTATATACCTTCGAGAAACGGTTGAAGTTGGAGACATACTGTCCGCCATAGTAACCCGAGAGTGTGCTCAGAACAGCATCCGGCGTGATACCGGCGCGCTTACATTTCGCTGCGTCCACTGTCACCTCCCATTGCGGGTAGTTGATGGCGAAGGTGGAATAAGCTGCCGCGATCTCCGAACGGTCGCGCAGGGCGGCCAGGTATTGCTGGGTGGTATTGAAGAACTCGGTGAGATCGCCTCCCTTTTTGTCCTGCATATACATTTCCAGCGCGTTACCCATACCGTAGCCGGGGATCATACCCGGAGCCATAGCGAAAATATTGGCATCTTTTATATCGGCGGTACGCCCGTATATCTGTCCGATGACAGACTGTACATGATCTTCCTTGGCTGTACGTTCATCCCAGGGCTTCAGTTTCAGGATAAACATACCGAACGAGTTACCTTGTCCGGAGATCAGCCCGTAGCCGGAGACCTTATTATATTCCTTTATCTGCGGAAGATCTTTGATACGGTTCTCGATATCGGTCATGACGATATTGGTTGTAGCCAATGAGTTACCGGCGGCGGTTGTTACATTGACAAACAATACTCCCTGG
>JARCFY010000312.1:0-31775 GCA_029233225.1 Lepidodactylus listeri | reverse complement strand
GGCGGTCTTTGACGCGGATAGCCGTAACCTTTTCACCGTCGCCCACTACTTTTGTGGTCTGTGAAGAGGTGAATATCTCTACGTTGGGAAGGCTCTTGGCTTTTTCCTGCAATACCTGGTCGGCTCTCAGCGTGTCGGCAAATTCAAAGACCGTCACTTTCTTGCAGATGCCTGCCAGGTCGATGGCGGCTTCGATGCCCGAGTTCCCTCCTCCGATGACGGCTACGTGTTTGCCCTGGTAGAACGGTCCGTCGCAATGCGGACAGAAGGCTACGCCGCGGCCTATGTATTCGGCCTCGCCTTCCACGTTCAGCTTACGCCAGCTGGCACCCGTGGCAATGATAACTGCGGGAGCGATGAACGTTTCGCCGCCGTTGACGAAAACTTTCTTCTCTTTCCCCTGCAACTCGGCTTTCTCTATCTTCCGGTCTTCGAATATCTTCACCGGATAGTGCTCGATGTGACCTCTGAGTGCATTGGCGAGCTCTGCGCCGGTGGTTTGTGGAACGGAGATAAGATTCTCGATACCTACGGTCTCCTTTACCTGCCCGCCGATGCGTTCGGCAATAATGGCCACTTGCAGCCCCTTGCGTGCCGAATAGATTGCCGCGGAAGCTCCGGCAGGACCGCCACCGAGCACTACCACATCGAATGTTCTTTCAATGGCAGCTGCATCTTCCTGCGGCAGGCTGCCAAAGGTCTCCTCCAACTTCTGCAAGAGTTCTCCCAGCGAGCCGCGTCCTACGTGGAACGGCTTCTTGTCGGCATATACCGATGGTACGGCCTGTATCTTCAATGCTTCCGCCTCTTCCTGGAAGATGGCTCCGTCTACCATTTCGTGGGTGATTTGCGGGTTAAGCAATGCTACGATATTCAGTGCCTGCACAATGTCCGGCAATTGGTACAAGTCAGCGACACGTAGGTCTGCAGGCTGACGGGGCCTTGCAATGCTTTTATACGGCGGACGATTGCTTCGTCCGGCAGATTTTTGCCCTTTCCATCGGCATTTAGCACTGCAAGCAGGAGGGAAGTAAACTCATGCCCGCCCGGTATGCCGCGGAATTTAATTCCCGTTTCCACCCCTTCTTTCAGAAGAGTGAACTCGAGCAGGGGCTTGTCGGTTTCGGTCAATCGGCAGGACAGCTTGTCGGAACAACTTGCCACATCCTTCAGGAAACCAATAAGTTCCTGAGCTTGTTCGTGCCCCGGATTAAGGGTAATGTGGAAGGTATAGCGGGCTTCCAATTGCTGGAATATGCCTCGCACTTGGTCTAATATACTTGTTTCTAACATTTGAATCGTTTTTTGATGGTGGAGGAAGGCTTGTAAACTCTCTCTGTAAGAGTGCGTTGCCGTTTCCGGCAGGAGGGAACTCCGGTTTCTCTTGATGGGAACTCCCGTTTCTCTAATGGGAACTCGCGTTTCCCTCTATGGGAACTGTGGTTTCCCTTAATGGGAACTCCCGTTTCTCTTAATGGAAACGGGAGTTCTGGTTGGGGGGATTAAATCTTGCCTACGAGGTCGATGCTGGGCTTCAAGGTTGCTTCGCCTTTTTTCCATTTGGCGGGGCAAACTTCGCCGTCGTGAGTAGCCACGAACTGTGCGGCTTCTACCTTACGCAGCAATTCATCGGCATTACGTCCGATATTGTTGTCCTGAATCTCGGCAATCTTGATTTTACCTTCGGGGTTTACGAGGAATGTACCGCGATAGGCCATACCGTCCTCCTCAATCATCACTCCGAATGCACGGCTCAGTAGACCTGTGGGATCTGCCAGCATCGGATATTTGATTTTGCGGATGCTTTCGGAAGTATCGTGCCATGCTTTGTGCACGAAGTGTGAATCTGTGCTTACGGAATATACTTCCACTCCATAGCCTGGAATTGGTCATATTTCTCGGCGATGTCTACCAATTCGGTAGGGCATACAAAAGTAAAGTCTGCCGGATAGAAGAAGAAAATAGCCCATTTGCCTTTTACATCTTCGTTAGATACTGTTTTGAAATTTCCGTTGTGGAAAGCCTGAACTTTGAATTCAGGAAGTTGAGAATTGATAATCGGTTCCATAATTATACTTTTTAAAAGGTTTATTGTTTTGTTTTACCGATGCGAGGATGTGTAAGCCGAACGCAGAAGCAAGCTTGTTTGTGCCGGGATGCAACCGATCTTCGCTTTTCTGGTTGCAAAAATATAGCATTTTTCTCTGGCAAAACAAAAATAACGATTGAAAAGTTTTATGGGCTGATAGACAAAATCTATATGAGCACTTGGGTTGCTTTTAAAGAAAGCATTTCTTTGGGTATTTCAGCCAGTATTTCACGGGTAATCGTTTCCAGTAATACGGTGCGGATAAAGTTCTGATTGGTGAGCATGACGATTTGGCGGGTGGGGCAGGGAATGGCAAAAGGGCGTACCAGCTCCTTCTGTATTTCATCGAGTTGCAGCACGGCCAATTGGGGGGATGAATGTAACTCCTTTGCCGCTTTCCACCATGCGCATGAAAGTCTCCATACTTCCCAGGTGATAGGCAAGCTGACTGGCACGGGCGGCCTTCAACTGGCAGAAACGTACTAACTGGTCGCGGAAGCAATGTCCCTCATCCAGCAGCCAAAGCTGTTCTCCGGTTAAATCCGAGGTACGGATAATCTCGTTTGCAAAGAGCGCATCTTCGCGGGCCACATAGGCGTAAAATTGTTCATAGAATAAAGGAATCTGCCGAAGTCTTCCATACCTGCCAGGCTTGCTACGATACCGGCATCTATCTCTCCTGTCTGCAGGGCTTTCTTTATATCGTCCGTCTTCATTTCGACCACCCTGATGTCCAGCTGCGGATACTTCTTCATCAGGTGCGGGAAGAAACGCGGTAACAGATAAGGAGCGATGGTGGGGAGTATGCCCAGGCGGAATGTGCCGTTCAAGGAATGTTTTTCTTCTTCTATAATGTTTTTTATGCCATTTGCCTGAACTAACACTTTTTGGGCTTGTTCTATGACGTGGATACCGATAGAGGTGGGGCAGACGGGCTGTTGGCTGCGGTCGAAAATCTTGGTATCCAGTTCCTCTTCCAGTTTCTGGATCATGGCACTTAAAGTGGGTTGCGTCACCCGGCAATATTCGGCGGCTTTGGCAAAATGACGGAACCGGTTGACGGCAAGAATATATTCTAATTGCTGTAAAGTCATAGAAAACAGGGATTTTGAATGTTATATAGATCAATCTATGCAAAGATAGAAATTATCTGTTTGACAAGCATCTGTTTAGCGTTTATCTTTGCATAAAAAAGCGAAGAAAGGCTTCATCCCGGCACAATCAAGCAAGCTTGCTTCTGCATTCGATTTGCACTTTCTTTGCACAAGAAACAAGAGAAAATTTAGTATGAACCTTTTAAAATAAAAGAATTATGAAGACTTTAGATTATTTGCATTTAGACGAAAAGAAAGTGGCAGACGTAGTATCGGCATTGCATCAGTTATTGGCGGATTCCAGGTACATTATACCAACCTTCGCGGTTTCCATTGGGAAATTAAGGGACACGGGTTCTTTGTCCTGCATGGCAAGTTCGAAGATATGTACAACGATGCTGCCGAGAAGGTGGATGAAATCGCAGAACGTATCCTGATGTTAGGCGGCGCTCCCGAAAATAAGTTCAGCCAATATCTGAAAGTTGCCAAAGTAAAAGAAATCTCCGGTGTATCCTGTAGCAGTGATGCCGTAGACCATATTCTTGAAACTTATGGTTACCTTATCGGTGAAGAAAGAAAAGTGATTGAACTGGCTAATGAAGCCAACGATGATGCTACTGCAGGACTTGCTGACCGGTTACCTGAAAGAGCAGGAAAAGATGATTTGGATGCTCGTTGCTTTCAGTACCAGGAGTTGCGAAAAGTAAAAATAGGATGATAATGTAATGGGGTGGTAAAAGGGTGGTAAGGTACTGATACATTTATCACCTTACCACCCTGTCGCTTTTTATCTTATTTCTTCTTCGGCGACCGTCTTGCCCAGCCTTCTTCGCTGAAATCAGGCTCCGAATCCTTAAACTCTTTATTGTCTTGGAAGAACTGCTTCCAATCATCTTTCTTGCCGCGTGCTTTGGTATAGCCACGTTCTTCACGGCTGGATTTGTTATTCTTCTTGTCAGCAGTGGCATTTTCAGAAGTTTTGCCGTATTTACTACCGGAAGCATCGCTGCGTTTTTCGTCTTTATAGTTACGCTTCTTTCCGTCAAAATCCTTTTTCCATAGCCGTTGTCGTCGCTTTTTCGTTTTCCTTTCGGAGCGCTCTTTCCTTCTTCACCGGCTATTTCTACAGATACTTTGCGTCCGTTCCAGTTGGCACGGTTTAATGCTTTTACTACATTGCCGGCTTCTTTTTCTTCGACTTCAAAGAAGGAGAACTTTTGCATCAGGTCGATACGTCCTAAGTCAACGCGTCCGCGGGTATTGTTGTTCAAGAGGCTGATTAGTTCATTGGGAAGAAGTTGTCCATCTTGCCCAGATTGATGAACAGGCGTTTGTAACCCGGGGTTGCCTGGTGGTTGCTACTGCCGCGTTCACCGCGTTCACCGCCTCTTGCACCGCGTTCGCCACGTTCACTGCCGGTAGCAATTTCTATTTCTTCACGATTACGGTAATACTCCAGAAAGCGGTTAAACTCATGGGAAACCATGCGTTTAATCAGGTCTTCCTTGCTCAACCAGTCTAACTTGCGATAGATGTCGGGCATGAAATCTCCGATTTTCATCCTCATTTACTTTCACTTTCTCAAGCTCGTCAATCACTTTCAGCAGTTGCTTTTCACAGATTTGTTTGCCGGTAGGCATAACTCCCTGTTCGAACTTTTTGCTGATGATACGTTCTATTTCACGCAGTTTGCCTTTCTCACGCAGGTTGATGATGGCGATAGATGTTCCGGTTTTTCCGGCGCGTCCCGTGCGTCCGCTGCGGTGGGTATAGCTTTCGGTATCGTCCGGCAAACCGTAGTTGATGACGTGTGTCAGGTCGTCTACGTCCAGACCGCGTGCAGCAACATCCGTGGCTACTAACAATTGCAGGTTGCGGATACGGAATTTCTGCATTACAGCGTCACGTTGCGCCTGGCTCAACTCGCCGTGCA
Source organism: Lepidodactylus listeri (assembly GCA_029233225.1). Classification (NCBI taxonomy): domain Eukaryota; kingdom Metazoa; phylum Chordata; class Lepidosauria; order Squamata; family Gekkonidae; genus Lepidodactylus; species Lepidodactylus listeri. The sequence goes on along the minus strand of JARCFY010000312.1, from coordinate 26,659 downwards.
GGAATCGGCACTATAACCTTCCTGCATCAGTTTGTCGGCAATCTCCTGCGTTTCTTTGCGGGTGCGGCAGAAGATGATTCCATAAATCTGCGGATAATAATCCACGATGCGTTTCAGGGCTGCATATTTGTCTTTGGCATGAACGGTGAACACTACATGTTTCACGTTGCTTGTGCTCTCATTTTTGCGTCCTATAGTGATTTCCTTGGCGTCATGCAGATATTTTTTGGAAATGCGTGCAATCTCAGGGCTCATTGTAGCAGAGAACAACAGTGTATTGCGTTCTTGCGGAACATCGGCAAGGATAGCATTGATGCTGTCTGTAAAGCCCATGTTCAGCATTTCGTCCGCTTCATCCATTACTACGTTCTGGATGGTAGAGAGAGAAACTGTCTTGCGTTCCATGAGGTCGAGCAGCCGCCCGGGAGTAGCTACGATAATATGCACGCCCCGTTTCAAAGCGCGTATCTGGCTTTCAATGGACGAGCCGCCATATACGGGCAATACACGCAAGCCGTCGATGTATTTGGAGTAATCATTCAAGTCGCCTGCTATCTGCAAACAAAGTTCGCGTGTAGGGCAAAGGATAAGTGATTGGGGAATTCTGTTGTTAACGTTAATCTTTTGTATAAGCGGCAGACCGAACGCTGCGGTCTTTCCAGTCCCTGTTTGTGCCAGTGCTACTACATCGTTATTCTCTCCCAAAAGGTAAGGGATTACTTCCTCTTGTACCGGCATGGGACACTCATATCCCATTTCTTCAATGGCGCGGCGTATCTCCGGCGACACACCGAGCTCTTCAAATGTCTTCATTAAATCTTTGTATATCTTTATATTCGGGCGCAAAGATAGTGATTTTCAATTGATAATTGACAATTGGCAATCGAGAATTTTGTTATATGCCTTATATAATGTCAATTGTCAGTTATCAATTGTCAATTAGCAGGATGCTTTGCAGCCTTTTTATTTCCTCTTCGCTCAGTCCGATTCCTTTTCTTAGATAAGCCTGCACGTTGCCATATTTGTGCTCGGCTTCTGTCTTGGCGGCATTCAGAAAATCTTCGCGGGCTGAAAACAGGGTAGTGATGGCTTCTTGTGAGCGCGTCGGCAGCTGATAGGCATACTTGGAAGCGCTTGGAATATTGAAATAATCATTGCTGAGGCGGTAGTCTTCCATGATGATGTCTTCGTTTACTTCGAGTGCGGCAAGTACCAAGGCTGAGACAATGCCCGTACGTCCTTTACCGGAAGAACAATGGATGACGACGGGATAACTGTTTTTGGTCCAGTAAGATATCGAATATTTGCCGGTATTCACTGGTGTATTTGTCTATCAGGTCACGGTTCATTTCTTCAACCATGCGGTAGACGGTATCGCTCTTTATCTTTTGTTCCTGTATCCCCTTAAGAATGTCTTCCATGTCTCCGGTGGCGATAGGGATATGTACGATATTAAATTCTTTTTGCAGCGGATTCTGCCTGTTGACTTCAGAAGTGGCTCGCAGGTCGATAATCGTTTTTATGCCGATATTCTTTAATTCCTTGCGTGAACAGCATTCCAGGCTGTCTATTTCTGCCGAACGGTATAACATCCCCCAGCATGTCTGCTTCTTGGTGGAGTAGGAGGGATAACCGCCTAAATCACGGAAATTCTGTACACCGGGTATATTGATATTGCGGGTAGCTATTTTTATACGGTATTTGTCTCCGAATAGGAGGGTGTAATAATATCGTTTGGTGGGATCATTCGTAATGATAGTCATCTTCTCGTCTGAAATATTGGCCATGGCAACAGGAACATCTTCCGGAATGAAGTTCGGATTTGCGGAGGCATATACCTTTACATTCCCCTTGATGAGAGGAACCATTTCCCATTTGACAATGCAATTCCCTACATTATTTTCTTCGCATACGATAGTTATGTGAGGAGCCGTTCCGCTGCAAGAGGGAAGTAATACTACCAGAGCAAACAAGTTTAACAGATTCTTATACATAGTTCGTAAACTCTCTAAAGTCGTTTACAGCAAATATATGATTTTTCATCACAAAGTATGCAGAGGGTACAAAGGTTTTATAGTTTTTAAATGATAATTTAGCTGATTTGAATACAAATTTGAACACAGAGACACGAAGACACGGAGAAAAAGGAAAAACTCCGTGTCTCTGTGTTTAAATTAATATTTGTACTTCTCCGCAAACTCTTTGGATACCGAGTTATTGACGCTTTTGCAAACCTCGGATGCGAACTCCATGCCGCAGCGGATGATTTTATCCCATGTAGCCTCGTTTATTGCGTTTAAATCTTCGTAGCGGATGTCATACTTCAGCAGGCCGCAGATAATGCCGGCATTGAAGTTATCACCCGCACCAATGGTGCTGACGGCTTCCAACGGTGGAATATCATATTCTTTGGCGAGGGTATTGGTGCGCAATACTATCTTTTCCGCTCCGGCGGTACACAGAAAGTTAGGACAGTAGAACTTGATTTTGTCCTTGTATATTTTATCGGCATCGCGCAGGTTATACATATAAAAGAAATCCTCCTGCGAGCCGCGTACAATGTCTGCATATTCCAGATTCTCTATGATGGTGGATGCCAGTTTGAGGGCTTCGTCCTTGTGCGAAGAACGGAAGTTGGGATCATAATAGATAATCGCTTTCTTCTCCCGTGCTTGTTCAAGCAAATCCACGACCTTTTCACGCAGCACGGGATTCAGTGCGTAGTAAGAGCCGATAACGACAATGTCATCTTCATTTATTTGCGGATAGATAACGTCCAGGCGCTGTTTGGGATAGTCTTTGTAAAAGATGTATTCCGCATCGCTCCGGTCGTTCAGGAAAGCGAGGGATACGGGTGACTTGCCGTCCGGAAAGACATTGATATGATCCGTAGAGATATTGTTGTCGCGCATGAAGCGGAGAATGATATTGCCTACATGATCGTTGCCTGTTTCACTGATGAAGCAAATAGGGATGCCGGTGCGTCCCAGTGAAACGATTCCATTGAATACCGAACCGCCCGGCACAGCGGCTGTAGGCTGTTCATCACGAAAGATAATGTCTAAAATCGTTTCTCCGATACCAATTATTTTACGCATAATGATCTTGATTTTTCTCCGAGGTAACCTCCATGATGGCGTTTTGAGTAGTCTTCGATGGTGAATCCGGTCTCTTTCATGGTCTGCACTACCAGGATGTCACCAATTACGGTCATAATAGTGGTCGATGTAGTGGGAGTCATGCCTAATGAGCAAACTTCTTTGGGACTTCCTGTGCCCAGGCATACGTCGGCTTCTTCTGCCAAAGGGCTTTCCGGTTTCCTGTAATAACGATAAATTTCAACTTCGGATTTAAGTTGTGTGCCAACCGCGTCAATTCCACGATTTCACGTGTTTTACCGGAGTTGGAAATGAGCAGTAGCAAATCGTTTTCCTGTAATATACCGAGGTCACCGTGTTGTGCCTCACTGGGATGCAAAAAAACGGATGGAATACCTGTGGAACAAAAAGTAGTAGCGATATTCATCGCTATCTGTCCGGCTTTTCCCATACCGGAAGTTACCAGTTGCCTTTTTTACGGTGTATCTGTTCTACGATAAGTTCTACAGCTTTTTCGTATGCGTCCGTTACGGGGATGTTCAATACAGCTTGTGCCTCTTTCTGCAATAGCTTTTGAATGGATTCTATCATCTTTTTAATCGCATTAGTATTTTGCAAATATCTGTAATTTTCCATAAACGGCAATAAGTTTTATTGTATTTTTGCGCTCGCAAATTGTTTGGAACGTAAGAATGAAGAAGTTAATAGAGGAAATGCCGTCACGATATAATCTGCATACTTTGTCGAACGGGCTACGTATTATTCATGAACCGTCACTGTCCCAGGTGGCTTATTGTGGATTTTCCGTAAATGCCGGTACACGTGATGAACTTGAGAATGAGCAGGGTATGGCTCATTTTGTAGAGCACCTTATCTTTAAGGGAACCCAAAAGCGAAAGCATGGCATATCCTGAACCGTATGGAGAACGTGGGGGGAGACTTGAACGCCTATACCAATAAGGAAGAGACGGTGATTTATTCTGCTTTCTTACCGGGCACTTCGGCCGCGCCTTTGAACTGCTGACGGATATTGTATTTCATTCTACTTTTCCGGAGCGGAAATAGAAAAGGAGACCGAAGTCATCATTGACGAGATACAGTCGTATGAAGATAATCCGTCCGAACTGATATTTGATGATTTCGAAGATTTGATATTTCGCGGACATGCCTTGGGGCGTAATATTCTCGGTAATCCCGAACAGTTGAAAATGTTCCGCAGTGAAGATGCAGCTTCTTTCACTTCCCGTTTTTACCATCCGGGGAATATGGTTTTCTTTGTGTTGGGCAATCTGGATTTCAGGCAGGTGATACGTTGGGCTGAAAAATGTTGGCGGATATTCCTGCGGTTCCTGTAGATAATCGTCGCATGCCTCCACCTCTTTATGTCCCCAAAAATCTCATCTTGCCTAAAGATACACACCAGGTTCATGTTATGATTGGCGGCCGGGCATATAATGCCTACGAGGATAAGCGGACGGCACTCTACCTGTTGAACAATATTTTGGGCGGTCCGGGTATGAACAGCCGTTTGAATGTCTCCATGCTGTGAGCGCCGCGGCTTGGTTTATAATGTGGAGTCCAATCTTACTTCATATACCGATACAGGTACTTTCTGTATCTATTTCGGCTGTGATGCCGAAGATGCCGAGCTTTGTACCCGCCTGGTGTATAAGGAGCTTAAGCGTCTGCGCGATGCCAGGATGACTTCCTCCCAGCTCGTAGCTGCCAAGAAGCAACTTGTCGGACAGATAGGCGTAGCTTCGGACAACAATGAGAACAATGCCCTTGGCATGGCGAAAACTTATCTCCACTATAATAAATACGAAACTTCCGAAGCTGTGTTCCGGCGTATCGAACAGCTTACTCCGGAGATATTGCTGGAAGTGGCTAATGAGATGTTTGCAGAAGACTATTTGTCAACGCTTGTTTATCGTTGATGAGGGTGTGTCAAAATGAATTATGCCTTACTATATATTATAAAAGAAATTACAAAGTATGTTTTGACACACTCTCATCCTTATTTTCTTCGCGTTCCAATCGGCGCATACTGAATTCGCACCCGCAGTATAGCTGGTTGTAAAAGTCATATTCTTTGAGGAGCTGATTGCGCCGGTCCTGCAATCCGCCTTTCCGCCAGTTCTGTTCCCAAAAAACAGTATCGGGATAAAGGGAAGCCGCCCATCGTCCCGCTTCGTTTATCTGGTCGAGGCTTTTCCAACGGGAAGAGGCAAGCGTGGTTGTAAATACCCTAAAACCGTTTTCAGAAGCATAACGGGCGGTTTCCGTCAGGCGAAGTATAAAGCATTTCAGGCATCGGCCGCCACGCTCCGGTTCGTCCTCCAAGCCTTCCATCGTTTTGCGCCAATGCTTGTAGTCGTAGTCTGCATCAATGAAATCGAGGCCTTGTGACGTTACGAAGCGTATGGCCTCCTGCTTTCTTGTCTCATATTCTTCTTGCGGATAGATATTCGGATTACAATAGAATATGGTGGGGCGGATGCCGCTGGCAAGCATACATTCGATGATGGCGGAAGAACAGGGCGCACAGCAGGAATGTAGCAATACGGTGCTGTCTCCGTTGGGAGTCTGGACGTGTGGCATATCTCTAAATTATAATTGTCCCGGATGAATAGAACAAGCTTTCTGCTGTTTACAATTCTCCTTTGATTGTTGTTTCATCGGCAGAAAAATTCTCTTCCACTGTCAGGAGTACCTTGTTTCCGTTGAAGTGAAGCGTAATGCCAAGAGCGCTTATCCAATTGACGTAATGCACTTTCAACTGTAAAGTTGCAGGCTGCCTCCATGCGTAGCTGCCTGCTGTCAGGAATGGACCTTCAATCCCCTTGAAACTGTCTACCGGAGTAATGGAGTAGGGCGGATAGGCGTCTATTGTACCTTTCAGCCATTGTTTATAGCCGAAGGACAATCCGTACTCCGCTCCATCCTTGCCGGTAACCTTCATCGTTATTTCCTTCCGGTTGAACTGCAAGCGGATTGTTTTCCAGCCATATTTGTTCGGTTCAAGCATTATCGCTTTATCTTCGTATTCTGCGGCAACCGGTGAATCTGCTTTCCCCTTTACTACCGGCAATGCATAGGCTGCCTGTCTCTTCTGCAACTGTTTGTAGGCCTTACCCGGCGTCATGGCTTCATCTTTAACCTCAGGCAACAGCTTATTCCAAACAAGCCTGCGTTGATTGCGTCCGTTTATCAGCGTGCATTCGGTAATGACAACCACCATATCTTCCTTGGGCATGATGAGGATGTATTGCCCTAAAGCACCGTCGGCACGTACCGCACCCGGATAGTCGCAAAGCCACATCTGATAACCGTAATCTTCATCTCCGGCCTCCATTTGCCTGCCCGTCATTTCCTTAACCCACGATGCCGGCAGTAGTTGCCTGCCTTCCCACACACCGTTGTTCAGTAGCAGTAAGCCGAACTTGGCCAGCGATTCGCTTTGGATATGCAATCCCCATCCGCCTGTATTGATACCCTCGGGACTCATTTCCCAAGCAACATCCGTGATGTTCATAGGATTGAATAGTTTTAATTTCAGATAATCAAGTAGCGTCATGCCTGTTACTTTCTGTATGATGGCAGAGAGCATATAGGTGCTGATGGAGTCATACTCAAATTTCTTTCCGGGAGTTTTTACGGGTTTGGAAAGATAAGTGCGTATCCAGTCGGTGTGCAGGTTGCGCATATTCCAGTCGGGAGTAATCCCCGAGGTCATGGTAAGCAGGTCGCGAACTGTGATGTCGGCAAGATTGGAAGAGACGGAATCGGACAGTAGTTCCGGGAAGAAAGAAATGACGCGGTCGGTCAGGCGCAGGCGGTTGTCAGCAATGGCCAGACCTGCTGCCGCGCCGACAAAAGTCTTGGAACAGGAATACATGGTATGGCGGTATTCGGGCGCAAAGGGAGCGGGATAGGTTTCGCCTATCACCTTGCCGTGGCGCATCACCATGACACTGTGAATATCTGTTTGAGGCAATGCGGTTAGAGAGTCGAATAGCGTAATAATCGCTTGGGAAGGAACGCCTTCCGCTTCGGGTGTGGAACGTTGCAGTTCGTTTACTTGTGCATGCAACGAGACATGTACGAGCAAACATAAAGTGAGTAGAATGAAACTAAGCCTGTTCTTCATCATTGCGTTATATTTTGATTTTGTTTCAAAATTAATAAATTAAGTAATAATCCGGAGTCATTTCGTGCTATAAATGGGAATTTGGCTGTCGCCCGCGTATCTTAATCCGCATCTTATCGGTAATAAGCCTGCTTCCATATAAATCAAGATATTAACCGCCTATTGAAAAGAAATGCCCGTGTTCATCGGAAAGTTAAGTTGACGAGCACCGGATAGTGATCGGAAAGAAAACCATTCTCCGGCTTGTCCTGAATTACACGATATCGGTCGACTTTGGCATTGCCGGTGGTGAATATATAATCCAGTAATATGCATTCTTCCCGTGGCAAACGGCCGAAGTCATGGAATGACCAGGACGGCCCGTAGGCAATGGCGGCGGCTTTCGACGCGTTTTGCATGCCGTTTTCTTCTAACGTCTGCAAAGGTTCTTCACCGGGTGCGCAGTTGAAATCGCCGGTGATGACGGCAGGCATATCGGGAGCGATTTCCTTGATCTTGCCCAGGATGAGCCGGATGCCTTCATTGCGCGCCATCTTTCCGTCATTGTCGAGGTGTGTATTGAAGAAGGCGATTTTCTTTCCGCCGCTTCTTTCTTGCAGCACGGCCCAAGTAGTGATGCGGTTATACGATGCGTCCCAACCCTTTACACCGATAGTTTCAGGATGTTCGCTGAGGGCGAAGTTCCCGTTTTCTATAAGAGCGAAGCGTTGCGAGTTAAAGAATATCGGGCAGTATTCTCCTGCTTCTTTGCCGTCATCTCGCCCCACTCCTAATGCGGTATATTGTGGAAGACCTTGTTTCAGGTCTTCCATCTGGTTATGGCATACCTCCTGCATTCCCAACAGGTCGGGCTGGTAATAGGCGATCATCCTGCAAACATTCTCGTTGCGGTATTTCCAGTTGTTGGCACTGTCCGAAGGAGCGTCCAGGCGTATGTTGAAAGTCATGACTTCGAGTGGTTGCACGCTTTGTGCAGGCTGGTTTTTGCAACTATGCAGCGAAAGGACACCAACGGCGCAAAGGAATAGAATATTGTATTTCATCTTTTCAAGTTTTTTGTTTTATCGCAAATATAGTCCATATTTCAAGAAGTTCTTGTCTTTGGCAAGAAAAATCTGAAAGGCGCTATACATGCAAGGCCTCTTATACTTTTTATACTTTCAGCTTAATTCCTCCCTTTACCAGCAATCCTGTCAGCAGTACGATAAGAAGTGAGAATACCAGTGACCTCAGTAGTCCCGGCAGTCCGCCGCCCAGCACTTCGGGGTAGTACAGGTGCAGCAGTTGCTGTACCGAATACCAGATATACGGGAGGATATAGCAGGTTAGCGTGGCCGTACCCGCCGGCTTTAGGATGTCGAACCAGCTTGTCTTGTTCTTTACATCCGTCAGCCAGTAGAAGAAACCGAATGACGGGAAGAACACGGCAAGGCAATAGAACAACCAGGATGGGGTAGCCTGTATCTTTGAAATAATCCAATAAGGATGTGAAACCAGGGCAAGTATCAACATTCCCGCACCGAGTATGCAAAGCATCCCGATGAACCGGCGCGGATGTTCGCGGCTGGCATAGCGTTGCATCAATAAAGAAGTCAGCAGTCCTGACATGCCGAAAGCATGCAATGTCCAGTCACTCGGAATGAAAGGCAGCAGTACGATGCGGCTCCCGTATTCCGCCGGTATCAGGCCGGAATGGCTGATGACAGCAAGAGCCACCACTGCAAACCATGCAATGGCATTCTTGCGCAGGCTTTCACGGGTAAACAGATAGATGCCCGCACATACGGCATACGTCCATCCGATGAGGCCGAGGATACCCCACCAACCTGTATGAAATGGTTTTCCATTCATATCTTTATAGATGACGAGGAAGGCGAGCAATAGCACGCCCGTTGTCTTCATTACGGTGAAAAGGGCTTTTTTTGAACCTTCCGCCTTTGGATAGACACCCCAGACCAGGAAAAAGCCGGTTACCATGAGTATGGTGAACCACGGATGTGAAAGTCCGCCCTCTATGCCGCCGCTGTTGAGCGAAAACAAGCCCATGGCAATCAATGCTACCGTACGCCAAAACATGTGGGCGACGACTTGCAGCGTGGTATCTCCTTTCTTGTAGCGGTTTTGTATGGCAAATGATACGGACATGCCCATGCAAAATAAGAAAGCAGGAAAGATGGTGTCGGAGAATCCTAACATATCCTCGTTCATCCCGGCATGCATCAGCCAGTGAGGCACATTTCTCAATCCGGGAATGTCGTTGACAAAAAGCATAAGGAACATGGTGAGTGCACGGAATACATCGACTGCCGCTACCCGTTGTGGTGCTAAGTTCTTCATAATGAAATATGTTTTTGGGGTTTGAGTGGCAAATATAGGAAAGAATTTCTCAGGATACTATCTCTCTGCGTGATTTCTTGCTATATTTGATGCCATGAAATGGAAAATACTGTTGTTTTTTCTCCTGATTGCAGCGCCGGCTGTGCATGCCTACGCCTCTGTCGCCGGTACTTTGTCTGTTACTGCCTTGACGGTGTCTCTTGATGAGGCTGTCTGCGGGTACGGGCAGTACGTCGATATCCGCGAGGCGCGTATTGCCCGGTTGAAACAACAGTTGGCGGATACAGATACGATGAGTTCCGGTTTCTTCCGGTGGAATGGGGAAATTTATAAGGAATACCGGGCCTATCTGTGCGATTCGGCCATTTATTATCTGAACCGCAACCTGCGTTGGGCTGAACGGCATAACTTGCGGGAGCCGGGCGATGAAACCCGCTTGGAGTTAACCTATCTTATGGCATCTGCCGGCATGTACCAGGAAGCGTCCGAATTGTTGGGACAAGTAAACCGCACTGCATTGTCCGCACGTCTTCTGCCCGACTATTACCGATGCCATTTCAGGCTTTACAGTGAGTCGGGAGCCTATACGCAAGATGCCGCTTTCCGAAGCCGTTACCGTAGATTGGCCGCTTGTTACGATGACTCGTTGATGCAAGTCCTTGCACCCGGCTCTTCGCTCTATCTGGAGCGGGCAGAAAGCAGAGAAGCTGCTGCCGGACATTTGACGAAAGCCCTGCAAATCAGCGATACCCGGCTGGCAAGCGTGCAGCCCGATACGCCGGAATATGCCTTGATCACCTTTCACCGTTCCCAGCTATATCGTGAAATGAACAATAAGGAAGAAGAAAAGCGTTATCTCCTGTTATCTGCCCTGACCGATATCCGCCTGGCGATTACCGACCATGCCTCCCTCTGGAACCTGGCACAACTGCTTTATGAGGAAGGCGACATAGAGCGTGCCTACCGGTATATTCGTTTTTCGTGGGAAGAGACGAACCGCTATAACGCCCGTAGCCGTAGCCTGCAAACCGCGGGTATTCTCTCATTGATTGACCTTACGTATCAGGCCATGCAGGAGAAGCAGAGCCAACGGTTACGTTTCTATCTGATATTAATCAGCGCATTAACCCTCTTGCTGGTGGTGTCCGTTTTCTATATCCATAGCCAGATGAAGCGTCTTGCTGCGGCACGTAATCATCTGGAACAGGCAAACGAACAATTGGAGATTTCCAACCATATCAAGGAAGAATACATCGGGCGTTTCCTCAATCTTTGTTCCGTCTATATAGACCGTCTGGACGCTTACCGCCGTATGGTGAACAAGAAGGTTTCGGCCGGACAGACAGAAGAATTGCTGAAGATGGTGCGTTCCCGTGAAATGCTGGATACCGGATTGAAGGAACTGTACGACAACTTCGATAAGGCTTTCCTGCATCTCTTTCCCCACTTTGTAGAGAGATTCAATGACCTGTTGCAGCCTGAAGAGCGGATTATACTCCGCAAGGGAGAACTGCTGAATACCGAACTCCGGATTTTTGCTTTGATACGCCTGGGGATAGATGACAGTTCAAAGATTGCGGAATTTCTCCGTTATTCCGTCAATACGATTTATAATTACCGGGCCAAAGTGAAAAACAAGGCATGCATTTCTCGTGAAGATTTCGAAACCCGCCTTATGATGATACGTTAGCATTACGTCATTTCCCTGTTTCCTTTCCACTTTTCTACTATGGGTGAATCGTTGTAATATGCTGTAAAATAGCTTATTGATTTAGTCTGCCACCTCCTTGGCTCCACTTATTCCCTTTGGGTGGATACTACCGGTCTTTATCTTTCCTAACTTTGAAACCAAGTTTAAGTAACCATTAATAATAATACCATGAAATTAAAATTCTCTCTTTCCATCAGACTGACAGCAATGAAACACTTATTAGTTGCAGGCACTTCCATTGCTCTATTGACACTGGGCATGACGGGTTGTACCGGAAAACAAGTTCCCCGCCAGGCCGCTGCCAAGGCATTTGTAACTATCCAGGGAGCGGATTTGATAAACCCCGACGGTTCCAGACTCTTTATCCGGGGAACCAACTTGGGCAATTGGTTGAATCCCGAAGGCTATATGTTCCGTTTCAGCAAGACCAATTCGGGACGTTTCATCAATGAAATGTTCTCCCAACTGGTAGGGCCGGACTTCACTGCCGAGTTCTGGAAAGCATTCAAAGATAACTATGTGACGCGTGAGGACATTCAGTTTATCAGGCATACAGGCGCCAATACCATTCGTCTGCCTTTCCACTATAAGCTCTTTACCGATGAAGACTATATGGGGCTTACCGCCGGTCAGGACGGCTTTGCCCGTGTAGACAGCGTGGTGAAGTGGTGCGGGGAGGTCGGTCTTTACCTCATTCTGGATATGCATGATGCTCCGGGCGGACAAACCGGCGACAACATCGATGATAGCTACGGTTATCCCTGGCTGTTTGAGAGCCCTGCCAGCCAGGAACTCTATTGCAACATCTGGCGCAAGATAGCAGATTACTATAAGGATGAACCGGTTATCCTTGGTTATGAACTTCTCAATGAACCTGTCGCCCCTTATTTTGAAAACATGGAAGAGTTGAACGGCAAGTTGGAGGATGTGTACAAGATGGGAGTATCCGCTATCCGTGAAGTCGACAACAACCACATCATCCTGTTGGGCGGTTCGCAATGGAACGGTAACTTCAAGCTGTTCAAGGATTCTAAGTTCGATGATAAAATCATGTACACCTGCCATCGTTATGGTGGCGAACCTACAAAGGAGGCCATTCAAAGTTTCATTAATTTCCGTGACAGCGTGAACCTGCCGATGTACATGGGCGAAATCGGCCATAATACGGACGAATGGCAAGCAGCTTTCTGCCAGACAATGCGCGAGAACAACATCGGTTATACCTTCTGGCCCTACAAGAAGATGGACGGTTCCAGTTTCGTGGGGATTACCCCGCCCGAAAACTGGGCGAACATCGTTTACTTCTCCGAAGCGCCGCGTACTACCTACAAAGAGATTCGTGAAGCCCGTCCGGACCAGGCAATGGCCCGCAAGGCGATGACAGACTTTATAGAGGCTTGCAAGCTGAAGAACTGTGTGGTGCAGGAAGGATATATCCGGTCGTTGGGAATGAAGGAATGATTGTGCGATTAATCTTCTATACACAAAGTTTGTTTTTCTATCTTTTGCTGTCACGCTGTCACGGAATATGGGATATCAGACTAATAAACAGTGTGTTGCCGCGTGACAGATACCCGTGACAGATACCTGCGCCTTGTCTTTATCTGTCACGCACAGTGTCGTCGTCAGTTTCAACGGTCAAAACTGTCGGTTTCAACGCATGAAACTATCAGTTCCAACGCATGAAACTGTCAGTTCCAACGCATGAAACTATCGGTTTCAACGCATGAAACTGTCGGTTTCAATGGGTAGAAACTATCGGTTTCAATGGGTAGAAACTATCATAATTGACTATATTAGGATTAATCATGAGGTATTATAGCCCATAAGTAGTGCATCCTGATTAAATACCCATTTATAGTGCGGATTAATTTTGAATTATTACTTATAAAAACAAATAGAATGAAGAAAGTATTATTTGGTTTGGCATTAGCTGTCGCGCTTCCCCTCTCGGCACAGCAAAAGCCCGTTTATCTGGATACTGCCAGACCTGTTGAAGAGAGAGTGGAAGATGCGTTGAGCCGCCTCAGCCTGAAAGAGAAAGTAGCAATGGTGCATGCACAATCCAAGTTCAGCAGTGCGGGTGTGCCCCGTCTGGGCATTCCTGAGAACTGGATGACCGACGGCCCCCACGGCATTCGTCCCGAAGTGTTGTGGGATGAATGGGACCAGGCAGGCTGGACAAACGACTCTTGCGTGGCATATCCCGCCCTCACTTGCCTTGCCGCTACCTGGAATCCCGATATGTCCTTGCTTTATGGCAAAAGCATCGGTGAGGAAGCACGCTATCGCAATAAGAACGTATTGCTGGGGCCCGGAGTGAATATCTACCGTACTCCGTTGAACGGACGCAACTTTGAGTATATGGGCGAAGATCCGTACCTATCGTCACAAATGGTAGTCCCCTACATCAAGGGTGTGCAGCAGAATGGCGTTGCCGCCTGTGTGAAGCACTTCGCCTTGAACAACCAGGAAATCAACCGCCATACGCTCAATGTAGTGGTGGACGACCGTGCACTCTATGAAATCTATCTGCCCGCCTTCAAAGCGGCTGTTCAGGAAGGGAAAGCATGGGCCATTATGGGTGCTTATAACCTCTATAAGAATCAGCATTGCTGCCACAACCGGTATTTGCTGAACGATATCCTCAAAAGCGAATGGGGCTTTGACGGTGTGGTCGTATCCGATTGGGGCGGTGCACACGATACGGATGAATCCATTGCCAACGGCCTCGATATCGAGTTCGGAAGCTGGACTGACGGCCTTTCCAACGGTGCCAGCAATGCCTACGACAACTATTATCTGGCCATGCCTTATCTGCAACGCATTCAGGAGGGAAAAGCCGGCACCAGGGAACTGGACGACAAAGTGCGCCGCATCCTCCGCCTGGCGTTCCGCACCACGATGGACGTAAACCGTCCTTACGGTTCGATACTTTCTCCGGGGCATTACGAAGCCGCACGCCGCATCGGTGAAGAGGGCATCGTATTGCTGCAAAACAGGAATGCTGTTCTTCCGATTGATTTGAATAAGGCGAAAAAGATTGCCGTAGTAGGCGAGAATGCTGTCAAGATGATGACCGTGGGGGGTGGCAGTTCTTCACTGAAGGTACAGCGCGAACTTTCTCCGCTCGATGGTATCCGCCAGCGCGTAGGCGACAAGGCGGAAGTGGTCTATGCACGCGGGTATGTGGGCGATGCCACCGGTGAATATAACGGCGTGGTAACCGGTCAGAACCTGAAGGACGACCGCTCTCCCGAAGAGCTGATTGCCGAAGCCGTGAAGGTGGCTCAGGATGCCGACTACGTAATCTTTATAGGAGGCTTGAACAAGAGTGAAGGACAAGATTGTGAAGACTTCGACCGTAAGGGCCTGGGCCTTTCTTATGGACAAGACGAAGTGATTTCCGCCCTGGCAAAGGTAAACAAGAACCTGATTGTCGTAAATATCTCCGGCAATGCCGTTGCCATGCCGTGGGTGAACGAAGTTCCTGCCATTGTACAAGACTGGTATCTGGGTTCCGAAGCCGGAAGCGCTTTGGCTGCCATACTGACGGGCGACGTGAACCCCAGTGGCAAGCTGCCCTTTACGTTCCCCGTAAAACTGGAAGATAACTCTGCGCACGCTTTGGGCGAATACAGCGGTGACAGGAGCAAGGACGTGATCGACATAAAGTATAACGAAGGCATCTTTGTGGGATACCGTTGGGCTGACAAGCAGAAGAAGGTAAAGCCTCTGTTCCCCTTCGGGCATGGGCTGAGTTATACGACTTTCGCTTATGGCAAACCGGTTGCCGACAGCAAGATCCTGTCTGCCGATGGAACTTTGACGGTAAAGGTGACCGTGAAGAATACCGGTACACGTGAAGGACAGGAAGTGGTGCAGCTTTATATCAGCGACAAGAAGTCCTCCCTGCCGCGTCCTGTCAAGGAGCTGAAGGGCTTCCGGAAGATAAAGCTCGCTCCGGGTGAAGAAAAAGAAGTATCGTTCACCATCGACAAGGATGCTTTGAGCTTCTTCGACGATGCACGGCATGCCTGGGTAGCCGAACCGGGTAAGTTTGAGGCTATCATCGCCGCTTCGGCTGCCGACATCAAAGGCGTTGTTCCTTTTGAACTGTAAGCACTCATTGCATGGCAGTATAGTCAATCCGTATGGATACGGACAAAAGAAATAATCATTCCGGTGAAATATGATTAAAATCCTTACTTTTGTAGTCACTGAGCCTTTTGTTCAGCGACTACAAAAGTTCCTTTATATCTATGGCACATAGCAATTTTGCACTCATCATCAAACCCTTGGAGGTTTGGAATATCCATACTGCCACACTCTTCCACATAGAAGAAAGTGAATTTTACTTTACCGCAACGGGAAAAGTGACTGCCGGTGAAGTATCGGGCGATGAAGCTCTGAGCAAGCTTGCCGCTATGTGTGCCAAGTGTGAACCGAAAGCCTTTTACGACTCCTTTGGCAAAAAGAAGTTCAAAAACGAAGAAGCTTTTTGGACAAAGGCCGACGAGCAGATGCAACGCTATATAAAGCAAGTGGCAGATAAAAAGTTAGGTGCTATCATAGAAGCAATCTCCGGACTGGAGGTTCACCTCTTTTTCCGTAAAAACAGCAAAAACGAGTTATTGAAAAAGGAAGAACTGTCCGTAGCTGCATCTGCCGCTGTTCCCCGGATGATATTCCACAAAGGCGATGAGGGAATAGACTATACCCTCTGCCTGAGGGTGAACGAAGAAGAAGTAATTAAACCCTGCGAACATCATCCCTGCGTGCTCTCCGAAACTCCGGGCATCTTCCTCTTAGGCTATCGAATATATACCCTCCCCGACGGTTTCAGTGGAAAACTATTACTGCCTTTCCTTGACAAATCCTCCATCTTCATCCCTCAAAGAATGCAAAACGACTACTTCCGGCGGTTTATCCTCAAAAACACTTACAAGACGGAAATCCGGGCAGAAGGATTTGATATTATAGAAGAGCGGTGCGAACGGAAATGCCGCATTCTCATTGAGAGAAACATTCGTGCCGAAGCAGTGTTCTGCGTGCAGTTTGCTTATGGCGATGTCGTATTTGGAGCTGATGACAAACGGAAACTGTTTGTCCGCCTGGAAGAGAAAGATGAAAGTTTCAGGTTCATAAAGTTCACCCGCAATGAAAGTTGGGAACAGGAAAAGATGAAAATCCTGAAGGATGATATGGGCATGCCCGAAAGAGGTTCGTTGGCCTGTCTCATCGGATGGTTGAAGACGCATATTGGAGCGTTGGAAAAGGCAGGAGTGGAATTTTCCCAACCGTCAACGAAGAAGTATTATATAGGCGATGCCAGAATCCGCCAATCAGCCGGTTGGAACAACGACTGGCTCCGGCTGCACATTGAAATATGCCTTGACGACGGTACGGTGATTCCTTTCCTGAAACTGAAAAACGCCCTGCTGAACGGAGAACAGGAATACATACTGGATGATGGAAGTACATTCCTCATACCCGACGAATGGTTTGCCCGTTATAGCGGCGTCCTGATGTTCGGCCGCACGGAAGAAAAAGACATCGCTATCCACCGGAGCCAGCTGCCGGTAACGGCCGCAATCCATATAGAAAAAGAAGAGGAAGCCCCGGAAGATTTGTCCGTTCCCCAAGGACTGAAAGCACAACTAAGGCATTACCAGCAGACAGGCTTCGAGTGGTTGTACCATCACTTCGCCACCGGGATCGGCTGCTGCCTGTCCGACGACATGGGACTGGGGAAGACCATTCAGACCATCGCCCTGCTTCTGAAGTACAAGGAGACTTGCCGGCATGAGGAGCCATCTGCCGCACCAGACGACAACCAAATGAATCTCTTCTCCATCGAAGAGATGAAAGGCAGATCGGCAGCCGCCGCCGGCAATACCGGCATTTCCTACAGAACCACCCTCGTGATATCTCCCGCCTCGGTAGTGTACAACTGGCGCAACGAGCTCCATCGCTTTGCTCCGCATCTGCTGGTTTGCGAATATATCGGAACCGCCGAGGAGCGCCGGCAGAAGCGACAGGCACTCATGCGTTGGGATGTAGTGCTGACCACCTACCAGACACTGCGCAACGACATCGAACACTTGTCACGTCTCCTTTTCGGAATACTCGTTTTCGATGAGAGCCAATGCTTCAAGAACCGGAATTCACAGTTATACCAGTCTGTAACCTGCTTGCAGGCATATCATCGCATAGCACTCAGCGGCACGCCCATCGAGAATTCACTCAGCGACCTGTGGAGCCTGATGAATGTGCTCAACCCTGTGTTGTTGGGCAGCCACCAGACATTCCAACGTAACTATATCAATCCGGAATTACCTTATATGCAGGACAGGAAATCGGCAATACTCCGCACATTAATCGCACCCTACTTTCTGAAAAGGTCCAAGGAAGATGTATTGCCCGATTTGCCAAAACGTGTAGATGAACTTATATTGTGCGAAATGAGTCCGAAACAGCAGCAAACCTATGACGAAGAATTGTCGTGCGCCCGCAACCTGTTGTTATCCTACCATACCGCGACAGACGGAATTACCCCCGACAGCACTTCCACTTCATCCGCCCACGTACTCACCGCCATTAACCGCCTGCGCCAGATAGCATGCCATCCCCGGCTTATAGGCAAGGAAGGCATGGACTCCGGCAAATTCACGGAGATATTCTCCCGCTTGGAGACATTGTATGAAACAGATCACAAGGTACTTGTCTTCTCTGAATACGTCTCACTGCTCCAGCTGGTTGCCGAAGAAATGCAAAAGCGCAATTGGACGTACGAGATGCTGACAGGGGAAACCGGCAACCGCGAAGCAGTGATAAACCGCTTCTCCAACACCTCTTCCTGTCATTTCTTTCTCATCTCATTGAAAGCGGGAGGCGTAGGCCTGAACCTTACAAGCGCCGACTATGTATTTATGCTCGATCCGTGGTGGAACCGTGCTGCCGAAGAACAGGCTATCAGCCGCGCCCACCGCATCGGGCAGCAACGTTCGGTCTTCGTCTACCGTTTCATTTCCTGCGGAACGCTTGAAGAAGATATCCTCAACCTGCAAGACCGGAAACAGTCGCTGACAGAAGCAGTGCTGCCTTTCATTAATAAGAAGGCTCACAATGAAAAATCACCCTTGCTACGGATTTGAACGTAACAAGGGTGAATTTATAAATTCTGTATCTATATATACAGATGATTCTAATTGACAGCTTCTAATGTTGTTTCGACATAATCTCTAAGCTTCAAACCATCTTCTGTTTCGGTATGATCCTCAATAACAGTCATTTTTTTGCCTGATAATTTCATAGTAGCCTGAGCCTCCTCGTACCAATCGTCATCCCAACTATAATAAACTGTTTTTTTAGACTTGTCTTTCCATTTCCATTGTGCCATATTCACAGTTCCACTCTTATAATATACCAGATAAGTGCCGGCTTTGGAAAATAAAACCTGTAGTGGAAATTCACCATCGTCTACTAACTCACCATCTTCATCTGTATAATAGGGCTTTTCGGGAGTTATTGTATATTCTCCTACCTTTTTACCATCCACATAGTATATATTATGAATAGATATCACATTCCAAGTACGGCATAACTGATTGTTCAAGGCATCATCTTCCAATTGGTCTTCCTTTTCCACCCCAAGTGAGACAGTATTTTGTCCAGCCGGTGTGAGTTTGAAGCTTGCTACAATATCACCCTCATACACGATTTCCAGTTTTCCGAAATTTTCCAATAGAAGGATATTCCCTTCCTTCGTGTATGTTCCATAGATAATATGACCATTCACAACACGCGTAGATGCAGAACCGGAAAGATTACGAAAGAAAGTCGAGTGTTCAGCCTGCCCGCCGGCTACCGAACTACGTGTACCTGAACTCTGATTGAGTTCTATAACATAATTTCCGCTCGCTCCCAATTCAATAGACTTATAAGCAGAAGCGGTAGTTATGTCATATTTACCACTAATTTTGTCATAGGGAGCACTCCCTAAGCTGCTGCCGCCGCCATCATCGTCGCTGTCGTCGCCACAAGATGCGAAACCGACGCTCAACATGACCAGACAAAAGAAAAAAGAAAAAGACTTCAATAATTTCATAACAACTTGTTTTTAGTTAGCTTATGGTTCCTTCTTTCAGCAAAAAAAAAAGAACAGCGTAGGAACCTCTTCAAGAACAACTCGTTCTTTTCGACGCTCAAATATCTGTTTCCAAATATATTATATGAATAAGAATAAAAAAAACACGAATGATCGGGATATCATATTAAATTGATTATAAATGTAATTATCCAATTAAAAAACGAGATTAAGTTATAAAAAATATCCGTACCATCTTCCCCGCCGTTTCCATGAAGGTGAACTGGCGTCCCCATTAGGTAAAACTTGCGTTTCTACTGGTAGGAACTGGCGTTTCCTATGGGTGGAAACTGTAAAGTGAAGAAATCATTCGTAAAGTTGATATAAAGTATATCTTTTAGATAGACCGCTTGCATTACATAAATTAGTGAAAAATAGTGGGGGGATTTGATTTTTTCATTCGGATTCAGTAAATTTGTGACAAAGTTTTAAATAAATAGATTTATAAGAATAAATTTTTAGACATTAACATATTGATAAAGAAGCGTTAGCTTCGTTCTTGCTTATAGAGACTTCGCAACTTTTTATACGCAGACAAGGACAAGAGAGTAACGCTCACGTAGTGTATCCTACGTGGGCTTTTCTTGTTTGTTTGCGTTGGTATTGCGAAGACCTCTATAAGCGAATGGGAATTGTCCACGTATTTTTTATCTTCATATCAGACAGCAAATGGAGGGTACACTATGAGAGATATACATATAGGCAGCATTATTCGTAAAAAACTTGAAGAGAGTTCATTGAGTATCGCTGAGTTTGCAGAGCGTATAAACCGTACACGTCCGACCGTATACGATATTTTTAATCGGAAAAGTATCGATATAGATTTACTTCTCAAGATATCCGAGGTCTTGCATTATAACTTCCTGGAAGAGGTCTATCTTGAAAAAGATACCCTCAATCCGTCTTCTCCACGCTATATTGTCGGGATAGAGGTCGAAGAACGGGATTTGAAAGAATATCTTGATAAACAATATCCAATCGTATTGAAGGTTATCGATAAGTAGAACTTCAAAAAAGCAGGGCGGTAAATGAAATGCCACTACCTTGTTGCTTATTATAAAAGGGACTTATTAAGACAACTTTGTTCTTCTTTCGTTTTTGAAAAATTCTTCTGGTGTAAGGAAGTAGCCAGTAGCCGATACGAGCGCTTAAAATACCTACTCCGGCACCAGCCACCACATCCGTCAACCAATGCCTGTCATTATAAATACGTGCATATCCAATACCTGCGGCAAAGGTATAGGCTGCGATGCCATATAATGGGGAAGCATCTTTATATTCTTGGCGAATAATTTCAGCCCCCATGAATGCAGTAGCCGTATGCCCGGAGGGAAACGAATTATTGGCGGACCCGGCAGGACGCGGAGCATCTACAGCGAATTTGAGCCCGTTTGTAAGAATGCCCAGTGAGAGATAAGATGCTGCCAGAGCCACGGTACGATCTTTATAGCTGTGTTTGGCCTTTATTCCTAAAACAGAAAGGCCGTAATCGCATACCAAAGGGAGATATTGTAAGTAATTGTCTGCCGACTCTGTACTCCATTGATGCCGGAAGGTCTTCCTTACTTGCCGATTAGCTTGACGTAACCACTTGTTTTTGACTCCTATATAGCCTATGATAATCATTGAGGAAGGTATTATCAATTGTCGGTAATGGAATTTATATTCATGTGTCGATGATATACTGTCGTTGTATCGATGAGAACTGTTATCTTGAGATTTTGCTATGAAAGGAATGATTGCAAAGAGCAATAGGAATACTTTTTTCATCGTAAAATTTATTATATATTTTCGATGCAAAAGTATTCTGATACGTTTCTACGGAGCCTATGCTGAGCGTCAATATGACTGACTATTAAGTAGATATTCCTGACGTACCGCTTTTTGTGCTACACAAATTACGCAATAAATGGGGAGTTTCGACAAATAACTGCGGAACTAAACGAAGCCGGGCTTAGGATAAATGCTGATTTCTTTGATCAATAAAGTCGCTTTGCGTGTAGGAAAATATAGTTAGGTTATAAGTAAAACGAAGTTTTGTACGTAGTATAGCGATATTATGTATGGTACATAAACATAAAACTCCATAGACAAATACGGATTTATCTATGGAGTTTTGTGTAGAAAAACCGTGACGGCAAAAACGTAAAAATAGAATTTAAAATGAATTGCTATTCCATTGATTGGGCAATTCCCATTTCCAGTCCTCTCAGTTCTGCCAGCCCTCTATTGCGTGTCACCAAACTGCTGCATGATGATTCTTTTATTTTAGTTGACCGCTTCTTTCGGGGATCGTTATCGCAAAGATACGGATTTATTTATTCTTTTACTATCGGTGTCATATCAGAAACAGGCTTTTTTGTAATATCAGCAAACTTTCCGGTCCCATATTGAACAGCAGGTCGATGATACTGAGATTGGGCAGGAAGCCGAGCTTTACTTGAAATACCTGATAATAAGGTTGCGGGAAGAATGCAGTATCTTCTTTCCGGAAGTCTTTCTTGGGGGTGGATGCGTTCCCGGAAGTCAGTTTCGTCGGGTGTAAGTTCAATGCGGTATTCATGAGTGCGTTTCATCTGCGGGTGTATGTCTATGAGTGAACAGACAAGACGGCAAAGTTCTTCGTTGAAATCGACTAAAAAATCATATTTCTTCTCATAGAAAGGGCGGAAGTCTTCCTTGTAATATTCAAAGAAGGGAGTATGGTTGTAGGCAGATTCTATTGCATTCCAGTGTAAATGGCGCCAATTCCCGTGATCGGAGATACGGATATCGCGCATCGGGCATTTTAATGTATCGGGCTTGACGGTGGGAATGGAGAGTGCCAGTTCTCCGTCCGGTGCGGCAATGGTGCAGCGGTTACGGTAGGTCTGTTTTGTATAATGGTCATATTGTTCGATATATACCTTGTCGTATGCCAGCAGCTTGGTGTAGTATTCTACAGGTGCCAGATAAGCCGAAGAGAGGTAGACGTTCATTTTGTTTAAGAATTAAGAATTAGGAGTTACAATTTACTATATCGGTACTATTCTTCAGTCATCACTTTGTCACTTGGCTGTCATCTCACTCCTTTCCACATCCTTTCCCAACGGTATCCGTTGAAAAGTCCTGTACCTTTCTCCTTTGAGAACCAGATGAGTGACGCCTTGCCAATGATATGGTCTTCAGGGACGAAGCCGAATAAACGGGAGTCCGAAAGATTAATGGAATTGTTGGCTCCCATCCAATAATAATCTTTTGTGAAATAGCAATGCCGTACCGGCTTTCCGTCTACATATAAAGTGTCGTTTTTGATTTCCGACTGTTTCTTCTCATGCAGTACCAGGGTGTTTCGCAATAAAGTCATATTCCATGGATATACGCGTACGGCTTTTCCCTTGCCGGGGATAATGAGCGGTTTCACTGCTTTGGCGGAATATTTCTCGTTAACAGGCCTAATCCAGCTGTTATTTCCTAAAGCTTGTTCCAGTAAGTAATATTCGTATCTGCTGAAACTGCGTACGTTATTAATGGTATCCTGTCCTAACAACTTGTTGGAGGAAATGGAGAGAATGGCAAGTAATGAGTCCAGTTGAGGCTCCTTCCGGCGAGGGTAGGCGTAGAGACACTTTTGGTCGGGGGCATTCGTCTCCGAAGGGATTACTGAGAAAAGAGTATCCACCAATAAGGTATCTCCCGGCGTTCCTAAGCAACGGCTGATGAATACTTCTTTCCGGTCGATAGCCGGTTGGGAAAGATTGGCGGGATTATTGAAAACCAGGATATCATCCCTGTGTACCGGGCTGTAAGCCCAACGATGATATCCCCATAAATTCATGAAAGGTATGCGCAGGCCGTAACTCCACTTGTTCACCAATATACGTTCACCGCGATAGAGGGAATTCTCCATTCCGGAGGAAGGAATGAGGTAGGAAGTTGCAATGCACCCCCGTAGCAATACTACGATGAGTATCACTCCGGTCACTGTGCCTGCAATTTTCCATCCTTTGTTCATGCCACTATTAATGTACCCACTTGAAGATACGGTTCCAACGGATTTTACCGTCGAACCAGCCACGGTCTTTGTCCAGTGAAAGCCACACTACGATAGGTTTGCCCACCACATGGTCCTCGGGTACGAAGCCCCAATAGCGGGAGTCGAGGGAATTGTGACGGTTGTCGCCCATCATCCAGTAGTAGTCCATCTTGAAAGTATAGGTATCCGTCTTCTCGCCGTTGATGTAGATTCCATCCGGTTTCCGCTCCAGCTTGTTGCCTTCGTAGGCTACGATGCAACGTTCGTAAACAGGCAGGTTATCCGCTGTCAGGGTGATGGTAGCGCCTTTGGCGGGTATCCAGACAGGGCCGTAATTGTCTCGTGTCCAATTGGTATAAAGATTCATCGGATACATCTGCCCGGAAAGGCTTTCGGGCTCCATGACGATACGGCTGACCAGTTTCTTGTTTCCGGCAAGTGTGCCGTACATCTTTTGGGTAAGAGGGAGATGATAGACAGGTGTGAGTCCGCCTTGTGCATCACGGCGGTCCAATCCCATTTCCATAAGTCCCGCTTCATAATTAAAGTCGTCGGTCATCAATATCCGGTCATCATTGCTGATACCCAGTTCGCGGAACATATCTTCGGGTATGTACGGGCCGGTAGTCTGTACGAAGTAGTTGAACTGCAAGTTCTCCGCATTTTCTATAGCCTTTCCGTCGATGTAAACTTGTCCGTTCTTGATTTGCAGCGTGTCGCCGGGCAGGCCTACACAGCGTTTTACATAATTCTCGCGGCGGTCTACGGGACGAACTACGACATCACCGTACATCTTCGGGTTGCTGCGTATCAGGTTGCGTCCGGCGTTATAATAAAGGTCATAGACGGTGCGTTGCTGCTCGCGCGTCAAGCTGTCCATATTTATCTTGTTGGGATATACGCGTTGTCCCTCCCGGTAGGCCAGGTTGTAGAAATCCTCTTGCTGACGGTTGAGGGCTACCGTATCGCCTGCAGGGAAGTTGAATACAACAATGTCATTCAGTTTCACCTTTCCGAAACCCGGAACACGTTTGTACTTCCATTGCGGCCATTCTATATACGATTTGGTATTCAGCAGCGGCAACGTATGTTGTGCCAACGGCATGGAAAGCGGTGTATTGGGTACGCGTGGTCCGTAACTCATTTTGCTTACATAAAGAAAGTCACCCACCAGCAACGACTTTTCCAGGGAGGACGAAGGTATCTGATAATTCTGGAATACGTAGATATTTACGAAATATACGGCTACCAAAGCGAATACAATGGCATCCACCCAACTCATGATACTGCGTACTGCCGGGTTCTCCGACTTTTTCCAGAAGCCCCAGGGAATCTTTTTACTGATGTATATGTCGAATATAAAGGGAATGACAATCAATCCCCACCAACTCTTCACCCAGACAAGAAAGGCGAGATAGAGTAAGGTGATAATACCGAACTTGATCCATTGAGCGCGCGTTGCTTTTCTCATTATCTTTTAAAGTTTATATTTGTAATCGGATGTATTCTTGCTTGTTGCTGCCGTAGGAATCCGCCTATAGCAACGGCCGGTCAGTCTTTTAAGAACGGGAATAAGTCACTCATTCCCAGAAAGCCCTGCTTTCCGGCAGTGTATTCGGCAGCCAGCACAGCTCCCAATGCAAATCCCTTACGGTTCTTTGCATCATGGATAATGGTAATGCTGTCCGCTTCGGAATCATAACGGACGCTGTGGATACCCGGCACCTCCCCTTCGCGGATGGAACTTACAGGAAGTTCGTCTGCTGCACATTTGTCTGAACCGGATACGGTTCCGTCCGCCGCTTGCAAAGTACCTTTCACCCAACGGCTTTTGCGGTCGAGGTTCTCCAGGATACCTTCGGCAAGGGTGATGGCTGTTCCGCTCGGAGCATCCAGCTTATGTATATGGTGTGTTTCGCTCATCGCTACATCATAAGCCGGAAATTGATTCATTATCTTTGCCAGGTATTTGTTGACGGCAGAGAAAATGGCTACGCCCAGGCTGAAGTTGGACGACCAGAACAAAGTCTTGCCACCTTCGGTACAGAGCCTTTTTACTTCCTCGCCATGTTCTTCCAGCCATCCCGTGCTACCCGATACCAACTTGACACCGGCCTTAAACGTCTTTATATAATTACCGTACGCCACCGTCGGATTGGTAAATTCTATGGCTACATCGGCACTTTTGAATGCTGCCGATTCAAAGTCTTCCTGATTATCGACGTCGATGATGCTGACAATCCGGTGTCCGCGGTCGAGGGCTATCTTTTCAATTTCCTTGCCCATTTTTCCGTAACCGATTAGTGCTATTTTCATTGTTTCTTATAGGGATTATGTTTATATTATCAGGTTCCTGTTCCTTGTTTTCTTGCAGACTTGTGACCTTGCCGGCTAAAAAACAATATACTATTGGTTGCAAAGGTAATCTTTTTCTTACATTTGCAATCAACATTAACTTCTTGTTAACAATGGAACAACTACTGCATTACGTTTGGAAGCACAGGATATTTCCCTTAACTCCCCTCCAAACTACCTCCGGACAACCGGTCGAAGTGATAGATGCCGGTTTGCCGAACATGAATGCAGGCCCCGACTTTTTTAACGCCAAGCTCAAAATTGGCGGCACACTCTGGGTAGGCAACGTCGAGATACACACACAAGCCTCCGACTGGTTTCGCCATGGGCACGACCGGGATAAAACCTATAATAATGTAATCTTGCACATTGTGGAAGAGGCGGACTGTGAAGTGCGCCATGCCGACGGCGAAGCGGTTCCCCAAATGCTGCTGCATTGCCCCGAAGATGTCTCCCGGCGCTACGATGAGTTGAAACAGGCCGAAATATATCCGCCTTGCTATTCCATTCTCGGCACGCTTCCCAAGCTGACTGTCCATTCCTGGCTGTCCGCCTTGCAGGTAGAGCGCTTCGACCGGAAAGCCCGGACTATTGCCGAACGTTTGGAACGTTGCAACCACCACTGGGAAGATGTCTTCTTTATAACACTCGCCCGTAACTTTGGCTTCGGCTTGAATGGCGACGCTTTTGAAGTATGGGCCAGCCACCTGCCTTTTCGTGCGGTAGACAAGCACCGGGATAATCTTTTCCAGGTAGAAGCCTTTTTCCTGGGACAAGCCGGATTGCTGGAGGAGGCATCGGAGGAGGATGATACCTATTATCAGCAACTCCAGAAGGAGTTTCG
>JARCFY010000311.1:0-31907 GCA_029233225.1 Lepidodactylus listeri | reverse complement strand
AGATAATCCCCGTCTTTTGAGTTTTCATAGGAAAAGCTGAAATTCACTTTCATATCTCAGCGCCTCCTTTCCTCCCGCTGTGTTCTGATCCCACAGCTTTATCCCTGCCATCAGAGCCATCCAAACGAAAATTAAAGCAGCGGGTTCTGATGCCGAATTTCTTCCAATTTACAGAAGTCTCCTCTGGTTCTGTTCCGGAAACTGCCCTGTCCTCAGAAGGATAATCGCCCGCCGTATCCGGCAGCTCAACCGGCAAATCCGGGTACTCCCTCCGCGTAAAGGCAGGCATACAGCTCCTTCATAGACTGGTAACGGTCCCCGGCCTCCACGGACAGTCCCTTTAAAAAGCGCCTGCTCCTGCTTATCCGTAAGACCGGCTTTCATTTTATTCGGCTCTAAAAGCGTATCCTCTCTGGCTCTGTCAAGAGACTCTGGCGGAGCAATACCCAGCATACAATAATACATGGTCGCGCAGAGGGCGTAGACATCCGTCCACGGCCCCTGACGGCCATGGGTCATATACTGTTCCTCCGGAGAATACCCCATCTTCAGCATCACTGCTTTCGTCCGGGTATCGTTGACCAGGGAAATATCCTGGCGGCTCCAAAATCCAGGAGCTTGACACTGCCGTCAGGCATAATCATAATATTGTCCGGGCTGATATCTCTGTGAACCAGCCCCGCCTCATGTATTTTCTGCAAAGCTCTGATAATGGGTTCCAGAAGACTTAGCACCCGGCCCTCCCGGAAGTCTTCCTCCCTTCTGCTCTACATAGTGGTTTAGCGTCGTTCCCTCCAAATACTCCATCACAATATAGGCCGTATTGTTTTCCATAAAAAATTCTCTTACCCGCACAATCTCGGGAGCGGACTCAAACTTTGCCAAAATTCTGGCCTCTGTGATAAAGGTTTCCCTCCCCTTTTCAAAATGCTTTGCGCAGACTCCGGAAAAAGGAACAACAGAAAGATCGGACGACGATACCCTGGACACCGAACCGGCAGGATAATATTCTTTTACCGCGGCCTTAATCTCCAGAGACAAATCCCACGCTATGTAGGTAATACCAAAACCACCCTCACCCAGAACCTTTCCGATGAGATATTTACCATGAAGGATCGTCTCAGGAGGCAGATGATGTGGCAGCGCTTTGTACTCCTCCATCTTTCGTCCCCCTCTCTGAATCATTCTCCCCATCCCCGATATCCGCCCTCCCTCCAGACTTTCCTTTCGTTGCCTGGAAGGGGAGGGGCTGAGGCTGAGGCTGGGTCCGGGAACGGAGTCCCAGTATTCCGGCTATAACTGCCACCGCCACTGCCGCGGCCGCCAAAATATATAGCTTCCATCGGGAAACTTTGCACCGCCCGGCAGCCGGGGCCGGAGGCTGGAGCAAAACCGGAGGCCGGACCGGATCTTCGCGGACCTCGTCCGGCTCATTTTCCATTTTCATCGCCGCTTCCAGAGCCTCCAGCAGCTCTCCCATGCTCTGATACCGGTCGGCCGCCGTGACCGCCAGTCCTTTCATCAGCACCCGTTCCAGATTCCTGCTCAAGTCTGCACCGAGGGACCGGGGCGGCAAAATCCCGTCCCGGGAAAACCGTTCCTGGGCATCCGGCGGTACCTGAGCCGTCATGCAGTAATACATGGTCGCGCATAGAGCGTAAACGTCGGTCCATGGCCCCGGTTTCCCGCCTGTGCGGTACTGTTCCTCAGGGGCAAAGCCTGGCTTTAAAAACACGAACAGAGAGCGGCTCTTTTCGTCCGACAGGTCTTTAGCTGCACCGAAATCCAGAAGCTTTACCTGGCCGTTTTCCTGTATCATAATATTGTCCGGACTGATATCCCTGTGAATAACCCCCGCCTTATGTACATCTTCCATGGCCCGTATTACCGGAATCATCATTTTGATTGTCTGCCCTGCCGAAAGGCCCTTCTCACTCTGCGCCACGTAATCCTTTAATGTAATTCCCTCCAGATACTCCATCACAATATAGGCCGTATTGTTTAATTCAAAAAAGTCTCTTACCCGGGACAATACCGGGAGTATCATTGAATTTAGCCAGGGCTTTCGCTTCTTTTAATATCTTTTCCTGCCGTGGAGGAAATTTCCGCGGCAGCTTTCGTCCACTGCCGTCACCTCCGAAGATAGCGCGAAATCCCTGAAAACCATTCCCACCGGATAATATTCCTTCACCGCTGCCTTCAGATCCAGCACCAGATCCAGCCCAGCATAGGTAATGCCAAAACCGCCCTCACCCAGGACCCTTCCTATCATATATCGTCCATTTACAATTGTCTCCGGACGGAGATGGTGAGACGCCGGACATAAGAAGCTCTGTCAAAACCACAATATGGGCATGGACCGCCCCCGTCAATGTTTTTCATGCAGTTAGCACAAAAGCACGTGTTCATTCCGTTTACTCCCCTTTCACCAGTGAATCCGGTATTCTTCCGATCCCATAAAGATTACGTCGTCCTCCCGCAGCACATATGGGGCCGGATATGGGGACTCCGTTGACCATAGTCCTTTTTCCGAAGCCAAGATCCCGCAGAATCAGCCTTTCATCCATACGCAGAATTGAGCACTGAAGCGGCGCCAGACTGAGGTTCTCGGGAAAAACATAATCAGCAGGCCCTTCCCCTCCCAGGGTAACCTCCTTCTCTATGAGAAGCCTATAGACTACCTCCTCCACCATCCCAACTCTGGTCAAATAGACAATCTTGCAGTCCTCCGGTTCCCTGTCCTCTGTTACCGCTCTGACATCCGGCAAAAGGCTCTCTGGTTCTTCTGATTCTTCTGTTTCCGGGGCCGTCTCTGCCCGGGGGAGGAAGCTTATTCTCCATCCGCGGCTTCTCAGGCAGGCTTTCCCCCTCCGTCACTGCTTTTCAGACAGATTTTTATTTTTTTCGTCCTGCGTCTAAAGAAAACAGCGGCCAGCACAGCGCACACAGCCAGAACCAGGCCCACGACAGCCATCCCGGCCATATCCGTCTTTTTTTTCCGTCTCTTTCGGAAACGGCTGCCCCGGCCGCTGAAACAGTGGCCGAGGAAGGGGAGGCCAAAGCCGCTTCTGTCTGAGGCGCGGCGGTATGAATTCTGTCTTCCGTGATCTGATACCCGTCGGTCAAATTCTCTCCGTCTCCCGTTACTACAGACACCTGAAGATAGGCAAGACCCATTTCCTTTCCGGTAGCCGTCCGTATCAGCCGTCACAACCACAGCGCTGTTTAAGGACCTGGTTATCCGGTCTGCCGCCTCCTCCCAGGTGATATCCTCCGCGCCAAAGGTAACATGGTTTCCACCCGGAGACAGTCTGGCAAAGCTTCCAAGAATTTTGGCCCGCTCGATGCGTTCCGGCTTTGCGTTTTTGTCCAGCACAGCCGCCGTATAAACCGGTATATGGATCTCCCCGATTTTTTTGTTTACTTCTTCTCTTGTGATCCCCACCGCCTGATCGTCCTCCCCGTCCGAGACTATAACCAGCGCTTTCCGGTCATTGCGGGTCTGCCTGCTGTCTAACAAATCCAGGGATTTTGAGATTCCATAGTAGAGGTTCGTATCCTCCGTCAGTCCTTTGATCTGATCTATCTGTTGTTTGATTTCTTCCTTGTTCTCCAGAAATTCTCCTTTATAGATATCATTTCCAAGGGTAATGAGACAGATTTCATCTCCCGGCCCCCCGCGATCTGCCAAAAGGTTTAGAAATGTCTTCATTTCTTCCAGCTTTCCGGAACTGATGGAGCCGGACACATCCACCAGACAGATATAGGAAACTCCCTCCCCCCGATCCGGAAAAAGGAGCCGCGCTGATTGTCGAAAGCGTCTCGCTGCCAAGGGTAACCGCCACTTCTTCCTTTTGTGGCAGCTGTTCCCGGAAGCCTTCAACATTGACATACAGTTTCAGTTTTCCGTCCTCAGATGTAAAGCCCTCCAGATGAATCGCCGCCGTTTCCTCAATGACAGTAATTCTCATGCGTAACTTCCTTTCCCCGCCGCGCCGGTTTCAAAAAACACGGCGCCTGCCGTATAATTATCAAATGTGCCGGTAGCCCTTCGTCTAAGCCGTTCCGTCATATAAAAATCCAATCTCCGGGATTCTGGGCTTTTGCTAAATCTATGACCATCTCATCCTCCAGCAAATATTCCCAAAAGCCGTCCGTACATAAAAGGAAGGCGTGAAATCCCTTTGTAAGCCTTGTTTTCTGCGAAATTTCAGGTTCTCCCGAACCGCCCAGAGCCCCTGAGCACACGGTTTCGGTCAGGATGATGCCGGATTTCCTCCGGCCTGATCCTTCCGGCCTCAGCCTCCATCTGGGGAACGCTGTGATCTCTCGTCTGAAAAACCAGACGGCCGTCTGTAAAATGGTACAGTCTGGAATCCCCCACATGGCCCCATATGGCTTCACTGCCGCCAAGCAGCAGACAGACGCAGGTTGTCATCATTCTGCAGGACGGCGTCTGTTTCGCGCGTTACTTTTCTGCCGGCCCTTTCAAAAAGTTCCTTCAGCCTGTCTTGACCCACGCCAGGCTTTTCCAGATAACCGGAAATCACCGCTTTCACCGCGGTAACCGCAGCCGTTTTTCCGCCTCCCTGGCCTCCCAGCCCATCGGCCACGGCCATACACAGGCCATCCTTATAATCCGCCTCTCTGACGGCATCCTCATTATAGTTTCTCCCGCCTCTGTCCGAGACGGCGGCTGTCATAATCATGTGTCCGGCGCCTCCCCTATGGAGACCGCGAATACCTGATTCTCACCAAAGGCAATCTGGTCTCCATTTTTCAATACCGCCTGTCCCCCGGGCTGCAGTTTTTTTCCATTGAGCAAGGTACCATAGGTGGAGTTTAAATCCTGGCAGGAATACCGCCCCGCTTTTCTGGTCCGCCGCCAGCTGACAATGAAGCCTGCTGATTCCATTGGCCGCGCCGCTGTAAACCACCTGGCATACATTGGGGATCGCGGCCAAACACAATCACCCCGGCAGCCGGCAGAACCATTCCCTCATAGTCCCCCCGCAGACAGATAAAGGCTCACCGCCGCAACCGCTGTTTTTGCTGTGCATCCCGCCTCCGGACAGAGCTTCCCGTAACTCCCCGCGGTCTGGAAGCGGTCCTTCGCCTCCACCGCCAGCGCCTTCATCACCGCCTCCGAAGCATACCCCGGTATTTCGATCCCCATGTCCGACAGCGGCGCAACCCTGTCGCAGCGCAGCCGTTCGGGGGCCTCCTGAGGCATAATTCCGGTCAGCGCATAGTAAATAGTGCCCCCCAGAGCGTAAATGTCGGTCCAGGGTCCCCTGCTTTCCATGCTCATGGTACTGCTCCTCCGGAGCGAAGCCTCTCTTTAAAATGACAGAAAGGCTTTGCTTCTGCCCGCAAAAGCCACTCTGGCCGCCCCAAAATCAATCAGCTTCACCGTCCCGTCCCGGACGATAAAGATGTTGTCGGGGCTGACATCCCTGTGTATAATATGCTGTCTGTGTACATCCTCCAGTGCCTCCAGCACAGGCAGTACAATGGTCATCATATCCCGGAATCCAATCCTGCCTCCCTGCTCCTTAATAAACTTGCCCAAATCCCGTCCGTCTAAATATTCCATAACATAGTAAGCCGTGTGATTCTCTCTGAACATCTGGTACACCCGGATCACATGAGGATTTCCGTTGTATTTGTAGATCGTGCGGGCTTCCTCCAGAAAACGTCCAACCCCATATTCATATAAATCCGAGTCACCTCCGGGAATTACATCCATGGTTCCGGGGGACCCTCGATGCCTGACCCGCGGGCATAAACTCTTTAATCGCTACGCGGCTGCCGTTTTTTAAATCAATCCCTCCATAGGTAATCCCATATCCGCCGAAGCCCAGCACCCCTCCTGTCAGATATCTGCCTATGAGAATGGGCGCGCAAAGGCAGCGCGTATGAGGGGGTCTGCGGAAAATCCGCGGCGGCCCCGCAGTTTCTGCAGCGGCCCCGTCTCATGGCCGGCTCTAAGCATTTCAAGCAGATCTGATTCATCTCCATTGGTTTCCCCTATATGTATTCTATAATGACTGCCGTGTAGTTATCCTGCTTCGGATGGTCTTTCCGGCTTATCATCTGATCCAGAAGACCGGCTCCCTCCTGAGGCGGAACCGACATTGCCAGCACAATCTCCTCGTCCGTCAGAGTTCCGAATACCCCGTCTGACATCAGAAGGATTCTGTCCCCGCCCAACAGCTGAAGCGGACGGATATTGCGGTCAATCTTGGCAAGCTTTCCCATACCCACAAAGCTGGTAAGCGCCTTTCTCTGCGGATCCTTCAGGGCCTCGTCAAAGCTGATCTCTCCCCTGGCTGCCTTTTCATCCAGGTCAACCCCATACACATGCTCCCTGTTTATCTGCATAAGATTGCCATTCCGGTATAAATAGATATGACTGTCTCCCACCGCTATCCAGTACATTCCCTGGTTGCCGATCAGCGCCGCCACCACCGTGGAGCCGCTTTTTCTCAGTCCATTAAGTCCCAGGTGGTTGTTTACCTCCTCATTGGCCAGACTCAGCATCTGGAGCAGTTCCTGATCCATGGAGGACTGCATTGGACTGCTGTAAAAATATTTTCATCATCGTCATAATCACAATGGCGCTGACCTCCCCGCTGTTGGTCAGGCCCCCCATACCGTCCCGCGACAACCGCCAAAATACCTTTGGAGTCCAGGACTTCCCGGTTTGTCAGCTCCGAAATACCAAAAAGAATCCTGCTGGCTTTCCCTGCGGCCTATCTTGTGCAGCTTGCCGATGCGCAGGCGGTGGGAGCCGATCACCGCCTCCCCTCCACCCTCCTGATCCTGAGGCTTTTCAAGGTCCAAAGGCGCACCGGTTATCCCTGTCATAGGAATTTCCACCTGATATTCACGGGGTTTTGTTTCCACGGTATCATCTGTCCTCCGGCTTTCTTTATTTTTGCGGACATGGTGTCTGACAGCCCCGGCAATTACCAGCACTGCCAACACCGCAGCCAGGGGAAACGCCCATTTTGCCGTCCCTGCCGTCATGCCAAAGGGTCCCGCGCCACGCATCGGAACCCGTGGCGGTGGCAGATGTGGCGGCAGCGGCGGGGAGAAACCGTCTCTGTCTGTGAAGCCGTGGAGACTGTAGCCGGGCCACTTTCCTCATCCACACTTTCGGCCTTCCAGCCCAGCAGATTTTTTGCCCAGCCCACAATTCCCGGCTCCTGTTCCGGACTTTCGGCAGAGCTTTCTTCTGTTTTTTCTTCCGTCTTTTTTTTCTGTTTTTGGGGTCGGGGATTTTTTCTGCTCCGTCTTAGAACCTGCCCGGGACTTTGTCTCAGGAGTCTGAGGGGGCGGAGGAGCCGTCGGGGGCGAAGATGACTCCCCGTCAGAGGAAGCTTCTGCGGATTCCCCCGTCTTCCCCAGCTCTGCCTGCTGCCCCTTTGATTCTCCGCTGTTATTCCGGGCCTTCTTCCGACGGTTTAACAGCTCCCGGACCCGTTTTATCCGTATCCTGGCCGGTTCTTAAAGGTTCCTTCAAGGTTCCCGGACCCGCCGCGACTCCGTTAGGCCCAACTTCCCCGGTATTCTGACCATTTCCTCCGGTGCCTCCCGTATTCCGGCCGTTTTTCTTCGGTATTCTGTCCGTTTCCTGCGGTGTCTCCCGTATTTTGGCCGGTGTCACCTTCCGACGCCGGCGCGCAGACCATCACTCCCTGTAACCGGATTCCTTCCAGAATACTCCAGTCACTCCCCATCGTTCCACTCAAACCTTTCCCGCACATCGGTACAAACAAAAGCCTGGTCTTTCCAATTTCAATTACATCGTAAGCCTCGATCCGGCAGCCTCCAGCATAGCCTTCCCGTTGAGACGGATAATACTGCGCCCCCTCTCCCTGGACAGATAATAGCACCGGTCCACAGGATCATAGCTGATTACCGCGTGATTTTCCCTGGATATGGTTTCATCTCCCGTACACAGATATCCATCTTCTCACTGCGTCCGATAAAATTATTATCTGAGTGAATCCGGTAATCCCTTCCCTTTTCCGCTCCGTTTAAGCACACCAGCCACCCCACTACCGGATCGATTCCCATTGTCCTCCTGAATCACGGCAATGGTTCTCAGATCCTGAGACGCGCCTGGCTTCCGGCTTCCTTCCGACACAGGAGCCGTCGCTCCCATGGCCAGCGGCTTGGTGCTTCCCTCCCTGTAAACAGGTGCGGTGTGCATAGTCCCGCCGCCTCCCTGAACAGGCATCGTCGGTCCGGGACCCGCATTTACCGGCTGGGGTATGGCCCTGACCTGCCGCCGATCCATCACTCAAAGGCATTGTCTTCCCGTCATTTCCGTTTTTCGCGGCCTTACATACCGGGCACTCAGAATCTACATCCCCATCATAAAAATGTCCAAATTCACACTGTTTTAATTCCATGCTCTCATTGCCTCCATTTTTATATTATTATCATTCCGCAGACTGCCCTTTACATCTGCACGCGGAATTGATTTGCTTCGTCCGCCAGATAAAATCTGACACCGTCCTTCAGCTTATAAGGAACATTGGGCTCCAGCCTTTCCCGTTTCCAAAGAATGTGCCGTAAGTAGAGCCTCTGTCAATAATGACCAGCGCACCTTCCTTCCACTTGATTTCACAGTGGACAGAACTGATTCCCCCTGTATCCTGAGGATAGCAGACGGAAGCTCTGGACGGATCCCTGCCAAACACCAGACTTCCCTGTCTTCCCAATTGGAAGGATTTTCCGCTGAATACCCCCTGGATGCCGCAAACGTAAGCACTGCCGCTGCCACAGGCTCCTGAGCGGGTCTGACTGCCGGCTGGACCGGGACAGGCTTCGTTGGAACGCCGGCTGGGCAGGTACCGGGACGGCCTTGGGCGAATAGCGTCTGTCAAGCGCGATAATCTGCTGAATGCCATTTACGCATTACGTGCAGCAATAACACCCACGCCAGCACCGTAAGTATAATAAGATTGATGTAGTAGCCATAAAGCCTCTGTATGGCCAAAACCACCTCTATGGGAAACACCCTGAGAAGCAGTGCCAATTCTCCAAAATTCCAGGTGGTATGCAGCAAAAACGCGCTGCACCAGGTAATAATCACCAGCTTATTGCAAAGACATTTTATACTCATCTTTCCGTTTCCCATGGCAAGGCCGAGAGCTCCGCCATAGAGGGCGGCCCAGGCCACATGTCCCCCCCAGGGGAAAATATACCCCGGACAATAATACTCTTGGAAACCTCCAGCATCCACACGGTATAAGGGTTGACAACGTTGATTCCCTGCCGGGCCAGCGTAGCGGCCACCTGGGCAGTCTGCTGTCCCACCGTGTAGGCATCCCATATATAGCCTGCCGTCTCTATAGCCGCGAATCCTACGCCTACCGCGGCTCCACTAAAATCCCCTGGATCCCATATGAAAATTTTGACTTTTTCAGAATCAAAAATACGATTATGAGCTTTGCCAGTTCCTCCGGAAGCGGGGCTGCCAGATATGCTTCTCGCCTACATTAGGGAGGATCGTTTTCCTCATTAATCCAAGAATAATCAGCGAAAAAAGTCTCCAATCAAAACGATGGACAGCAGCTCATATAAGGAAAACATTTCTGGGTATATTCATTTCCCAGAAAAACACCGCCGTTGCCAGGGGAATAGCAAAGGCCGGCACAAAAAACACCATAATTCCCATCCCTGAGGCTCTTAAAACACTG
Source organism: Lepidodactylus listeri (assembly GCA_029233225.1). NCBI lineage: Eukaryota > Metazoa > Chordata > Lepidosauria > Squamata > Gekkonidae > Lepidodactylus > Lepidodactylus listeri. Next base: position 22,191 of record JARCFY010000311.1, on the reverse strand, counting down.
AAATACGCAGCCACGACCAGCAGGGAAATCAGAATTCCCGCAATGCCGACCCGCAGAAAAAACCATGGTTTTCTCCACTCCTCCAGCATATGCCCCGGCGCTGACACATGTTTTCCGATTCCCACAGACAGCAGGTCCTCCCTCTGCTCCTTTGTATGCGGCAAAAAACGCCTCTGAAAATATATCCTTCCAGCTAAAGTCGCCCTGAAGATCCGTTGCCTTTTGAAAAAATACAGTATTCATCCCTTCACCTCCTAGACAAGCTTAAAGCCATTGGACGCTCTGCCAGATAAAATTCATCACCCTTATGCAGAATATAAGCGGTATTGGGTGTCAGCTTAGTTCCATCCTTCAGAAATGTACCGTAGCTGGACCCCAGATCCATAATCTGAACGGTATCTCCCGCCAGGGACACCTGGCAGTGAACACTGCTGATTCCCTTACTCCCCTCTGGGTAAACCACACCGCTCTTGCCTGGGTTCTTCCCAGAACAACCGTACCGTCAGCGGGAACATCCTGTCTTGAATATTCCTCCGATTCCCAGTATACTGGTAAAGACCGCCTCCTGGGCATCGGGTCCCCGGAAAAAACTCGTCAACTCCACGATTCTTTTTCTTCAGCTCCTCACTGATGTAGAGATAGCGGTAATTATCAGAATAACCGCGATAATAGGAACCCAGCGCAACTAAAAACTTAGGCGTAGCCGCTTCCTCCGAAACGACTCCTGATTCATTGCCTGCCATAAGTTCCATAATATAGCTTATAGACACAAACAGATCCTTTGATTCTGAATTGACCATGACACCCACGGTCAGCCCTCCGGCGTGACCACAGGCCCTCCTATGTATTTATCATGGAACGGAGCCGCGATCCGGTAAAATGCCGAATCACCATCCGCGCGCCCGCGATCGACGTGCTGACCGCTTTTATTCCCTGAGGTGTAAACTCAAATACATACACCGGCGCGCCATCCGCCAGGCTTTCGCTGCCTGCAGCCGGCAGAGCCGAATAATCAATGGAGGCTTCCTTAGGCTGAAATAACGCGATGGATGTCTTCTCATCCGTGAGCGCGGGATTCACATAGAAGGTTTCTCCTTTACAGGAACGGCTAAATAATTGGTGGCCGCATCATTAACCGCGGAGGCGCCTGTGACCAGAACCTGCCCATACCGGTTATCCGGAGCGGTTACGGCAAGCACCTGATTGATAACCTCATCCCCCTTTAATGTATTGATGATCGCTATATGCTCCATAGCCATCTGGATAGGAACCGGTATATCCCCGCCGCTCTCTCTGCTCCCACCGTCGGAGGATTCCGGCCGGCCCGCTGTCCCTGTCTCTCCCTGGGCTGCGTTTTTTTCCGGTTCTGAAGACCCGGCTGCCTCCTGCTTAACCGCCGACATCACCAGATCCATGGGCGCGCACAAATTTCCGTTTTTACTGCCGATCATCACCCCGGCCAGGGTACCGTCCTCCAGCGTCACCGGGCAGCCGTAATAAGAAGTATCAAACGCATCCTCCATGACAATAAAACGGCTGCCATCGATCTCAGTCAGACCCTTGACACTTGTTTTCCTGCTCACCGCCCGGGCCGCTTCACCGGAGAAATCAATTCCCCTCTGGTATATCTCCTGACCCTCTTTTATGGAGGACAGCGGCACCGTCTCTATAGTTTCCGCTGAATACCCCTTCAGCGTTCCGCCGTTCTCGGGCTCAAGAACAGCAGCTCCTATATCAGGCTCGCTCACCAGCAGCCGGCACTTCTGAGATTCCCCATTGCCTCCCACAACCGCAAAGGACTTAACCCCTTTTTGGTCAATCGCGCTGCTGGTTATAAATATCTGATGATTCTGGTAGTCCGGTCCTATAAAACCCAGCACGGATCCGACCACCTCCCCGTCCTCATCCAGCAATCCCACCTGGACAATCCCGTCCGCCGGATTCTCCGTGGCCCACCCGCAGAAAGTAAACAGTACAGTCAGAATACCGCACAGAGTTATACAGCGGCACCAGCTCTTGATCCCTTCCATATTATCCTCCTTAACCTCACAGGGAAATTCCTCGGGCTTTCTGTTCTCAAACAGCCTATAGACATATGAAATTAAACAACTATATCAGGAAATATCTATATAGCCTAAGATAATATAAGAATACCATAGTATTTTTTCTGTTTGTTCCTAAAAATTTTGGGAATCATTTTGAATTTCCGAACCTGTATTTATTTATTACGAGATATTTTATGACAACCGATGACAGAATTCTACATTATATGCTATACTGGAAGAAATATACAAAATGATAGAAGCTGAGGATTTGCATATGAATAAAAATGAGTATATAAAAAGATATTTTAGAAAGAACCGCAGCCAACATAAACGCGCGATATTAAAGGTTCTTGCCGGCATCGCCGCTGCCGCTGCCGTTACCGCCGTAGCCTGTTTTCTCTATGGAAATTACAAGAGCCGGCAGGCAGAATCCGCCTCGGCCGGCCTTCCTCCTGAATCCGCCACGGCCTCCGGCTCAGATGCCACCCCCTCCGGGGCCACTCCTTCCGAATCGGCTTTTCCCTCCCGGGCGGCCCTGCCGGACCGGACTCCCCCGGTAGCCTCCGCCTCCGTCGCGAAAGCGGCGCCGGAGGTCCTTCCTCTCCTGCTTAAGGCCGACCGCCTTGCCAAAGGATATGATTATGACGGGGCGGCGGCCCTGCTGCGGCAAAGCCCGGAGTATGCTGATGATGGGGCAGTTTTGGAAGCCGCGGCCTGCTATGAATCCATAAAATCCACTCTTGTTAAGGCCGATATCAATGAAATTACCCATGTGTTTTTCCACTCCCTGATTGTGGATCCCCAGAAAGCCTTTAACAGCAAAATGACGAACGGCTACAATCAGATGATGACCACAAAAGAGGAGTTTATCAAAATAATACAGTCTATGTATGACCGGGGCTATGTGCTGGTCCGTATTCACGATATGGCTCATGAGGAAATAGGCGAAGACGGGGTGCCCCGTATGGTGCCGGGAGAAATATGGCTTCCCGAGGGCAAAAAGCCCTTTGTACTGTCGGAGGATGACGTCTGTTACTACGAATATATGAAAGGGGACGGGTTTGCTTCCCGCATCGTGATCGGGGAGGACGGCAAGCTTACCTGCGAGATGGACCAGGACGACCAGACGACCGTCAGAGGGGACTTTGACGTAGTCCCCGTCCTCAACCGTTTTATTGAAGAACATCCCGACTTTTCCTATCGGGGAGCCAAAGGAATTCTGGCCTTTACCGGCTACAACGGAATTCTCGGTTACCGGACGGCCTCATCCTACAGCGCCAATCCTGATTACGAGTCTGACAAGGCTGCCGCCTCAGCAGTAGCCCAGGCTTTAAGAGATGACGGCTGGGAGCTGGCCTCCCACAGCTGGGGACACCGGGATATGGGGACAGTCCCCTATGAGGATTTTAAGAGGGATACCGATACGTGGGAGATCGAGGTGGAGTCCCTGATCGGTCCCACCGATATTATCCTGTTCCCCTTCGGAAGCGATATCGGAAACTGGAAGCCCTACAAGGAGGACAATGAACGGTTCCAATACCTGAAGTCAGTGGGATTTAGGTATTTCTGCAACGTGGACGGCAGCCGGATTAACTGGGTGCAGTTAGGTCAGGATCACCTGCGCCAGGGACGCCGCAATCTGGACGGTTACCGGATGTACTACGGTCCCGATCTGCTCTCCGACTTATTCGATGCGGGCGCGGTGTTTGATCCGGCCCGCCCTGTGCCCGTTCTTCCTATGAAGTAACACGGCATAAAAATGTAAGAATTATTACCCTTTTCTGTCAATTCCCTGCCGGGCATTGACCCAGGCTTCCGGATCGCTTAGTATAACAGTAAATGAATCTGGAAATATCCGGCAGAAAGGAAGATGAGTATGCATAGGGATGAATTTCTGATCGGCGATGTTTCCGAGCTCTCGGGAATCAGCCGTGATACACTTCGTTTTTATGAGAAAAAGGGGATTATTGCCGCGAAAAAGAAAGAAAATGGGTACCGCTATTATTCGCTGAAAGATGTTATAAAACTCTCCAATATCTTTTACAGCCGTAAGATGAATATCGGGCTGGAGGATATTGAGCGCCTCTGGAGCAGTGAAAGCTCCTACCGTTCCATGGCCGAGGTGGCCGCCCGCAGGATTCAGAAAGAGGAGGAGAAGATCCGCGCCCACAAGCAGGTTCTGGCCCGCCTTCAGATGACGCTCGACGAATGTAAAAAAATCGGGCAGAATCTAAACCGAATCTCCCTGCAGGATTTCCCCTCCTCCCACACGATCAAATCCTGTAATTCCTCCCAGGAAAGCCTGCGGGCATGGTTTCAGATGTCCTCTGCTCTGGAGGGGCTTGATATGGTCTATACCTATGACCAATATCATTATGACGGAGACAGACTGAGCCTGCAGTCCTCCCACCTTCTTTTTGACGAGCAGACCCGCCGAAAGCTGGATGTGGATGTGGATCTGACCCAGTTCCCGCCGGTCCCATGGAAGCAGTGTGTCTATTCTGTTATGGAAACAGACCGCTGCGTACCCCCGGACGGAGCCGTAGAACGGATGGCCCAATGGGCGGACCAGCAAAACCTCCATTTGACCGATCAGGTTATTTCTTCCCTGAGACTTCAGACGGGGAGAAACGGAAAAACTATTTACTATCTGAAACTATATATCCCGGTAGCAAATTAGAACAGTTATAAATGCTCCGTATTTTCCGCTTAATCAGGCGGATTGGATCATCCGTCCGCCTGGGCTCTGGCGCCTGGACGTGACGTTCCGGGAGGAGGCCTCCAGGGTCAGCCGGGATAATGCACCGCTTCGTTCCACACCCCCACCTAGGAACGCTTTGAAAACCGCATTTACCGGACCAACTCCAAGAACCAAAAATGCCAGCATAAGTGCCATTGCAATCATAACCTGTTTCATATGATTTCCCCCTCTCTTTAACTCTTTCCCAAAAAATTTATTCCAACTGTAAACGCTGTACTTGGTCCGCCGGTACCGCTATTTTTTCGGCTTGCTCCCGGCTGTGCTGCCGTCTGCGGATAGCTCACTTTGTAATACGGCTATCTGCTCATTCTTGGCTTGTAACTCTGCTTTCATAACATCATAGAAGGGGGGCTTTCGTGACAAGTCTGACCGGAAACCTCACCGCAAACTTTACCGGAAACCCCGGAAACCTCAGTTTCCGGTCTATCCCTCGAAAGTCCTTGTTTTATAAGCCTTTCTCCCTGTTCATCAATGAAAACTACCCATTTTGAAACAACTTGGTTGGTTATTCCGGCTTTTTCCACAATCTGACTCTTGGTTAAACGATTCTTTTTACGACAGTCCGCAATGAATTCATCCTATACTCCTTATAACCGTGCAGGATATGCGCTCAACTTGTCAATTTGCTTTATGAGGTATTATAGCTCTTTATGAAATTCGGGCGGGAGTTGAGCGGGGTTTTAAATGATTCGCAGCCTAATGCTACCGCTATTTTTTATAAAAATTACAGCGGCACAGATACAGACTGCAATTATGGAAAAAATTATGATTTTTAGCTTTTTATTCAATATGGGATCCTCCCAAGATCACCAAAATCAAGAAAATCCAAGCTTTTGGTTTTTAGGGAGCAAACCAAACCCTTCCTCCAAATCCTTTTTTTACCATAACGCGCCTCCTCTCTCCTGTATTATACTGAATGATTCTCTTTTCTCTTATATAGCTCAATTTCCGGTGACGGGGAAATGCCGATTTCCCTGCCGGCACGCTAACAGCCCTGGAAATCGGCATTTCTACGCAAATCCGGTTTTTAAAATCGGACAATATCTTTGATTGGCTCTGCCGCTTCTACAAAATCCGCATACAGAACCGGGCCTTCGCCCTCATAGTCCTGCCAGATTCATTTTCAATCCGGGCCCGCACTTTCACCCACTGCCTTGTTTCCAAATTCCTGGAGTCGCGGTATTTACAGATGAATCCCAAGAAGCTCATATCCGCGGCGCAGCAGGTCATCGCCATGCGGCCGGGGACAAAATAGTTTTTCGGAAAATTGGGGGACTTCATAACCATGGCCGTGAATTCCACTGTTTTTCCACATAGTGGTCGGCACGGTTCATGCAGTCAATATACCAAATTCCATAGTTTTCCGGGGAGATTTCAATTACCTCGGCAGTCATGTCATAGGGAAGGTCCTCATCTGTGATCTCCTGCTCAATCTCGCCCTCGGAATCCTCAAAAATAAGCTGTGCTTTCGGGTTCATGGCATCAGTGTCCGGCGGTATCCCGACAAATCGTCGATGCCGTCGCAGCGGTTGCAGATTACTAGCTCACTGTTTCTCAGCATAGCGCCCAGCAGCGGTTTCATATTGGCGATGTACAAATCAATGGTGGACATATCAATGATTGTAATCTGCTGGTAAACAATCCAGTCATCCGCAGCTCCATCTCATCCTGATTCCACATGCCGTTCCACTCAATGACAACCCGCTCCGGATTGTACAAAAGCTCCAGCTCTGTCAGATGGCCGGGATTAAACTCTTTCCTGTTTTCTATATAGACCACCGCTGTTTTGCTGTCGGCAAGCTGAACCTGGTCATATTCGATATCCCCCTCCTCGCAGACAAGCAGCAGCGTCTTTCCGTCCGTCTGAAAATACTCCTGCTCCATGGTTGTACTGTAAAAACCGGGTTTTTCCGGCTTCCAGAAATCCATTAATCAGAAAGACCGGTAAATCGTCATCTTCTATCATATCACTCATTTTCTCAACTCCTGCCGAACGCGTCTCTCAGTGCTTCTTCGTTGAGCTTCGCTCCGATCACGCATACCTTTCCTGTGTATTCCGGATTGCCTTCGCGGATCTCGTATTCTTCGGAACAAGATCAAAATAATACCATTCCCCATCCTTCTCACCCGGCAGCATACCTTTTGCCCGGAGAACCTCTCCGTACTCATTCCCGTAAGCCAGCTCATCCAGAACCGCATCCAGTTTTTCCCTGGTAATTGCCGGAACATGTTCCATTCCCCAACTGGTAAATACCTCGTCGGCATGATGCTGGTGATGGTGCTCCCCACAGCCGCAGCCGCACTCCTCACCGCCGTGGTCGTGGTGATGGCCGTGGTCATGAGCGTGATCCTCATGGCCGCAGCCGCACTCCTCACCGCCGTGGTCGTGGTGATGGCTGTGATCATGAGCGTGATCCTCATGGCCGCAGCCGCAGGAGTCCTCATGACGGCGGCTTTCCTCCACCTCTCTCATCAGCTCGTCCGCCAGGTTATCCTCCGGCTTCTCGATGATCTCCAAAAGCTGCTTTCCGCTCAGCTGTTCGCAGGGCGTTGTGATAACGGCCGCCTTTTGGTTATGCTCCGGATCATAGCAACCGCCTGGCTGACCTTCGCCGGGTCTGCCACATCGGTTCTGCTCAGAACAATCGTCCCTGCGCTCTCGATTTGGTTATTAAAAAATTCCCCAAAATTCTTCATATACATCTTACACTTCATGGCGTCCACAATCGTAACGGAGCTGTTGAGCATCACCGGAATATCTTTCGCCACATCCTTGACAGCCTTTATGACATCCGAAAGCTTTCCTACTCCGGACGGCTCTTAATCACCCTCTGAGGCTGGTATTTCGTCAGCACCTCAGCCAGTGATTTACCAAAATCTCCTACCAGAGAACAGCAGATACAGCCGGAATTCATCTCGCGGATTTCAATCCCGGAATTCTTCAGAAACCCTCCGTCGATTCCACCTCCCCGAACTCATTTTCAATCAGGACCACCTGCTCTCCGCAATGGCCTCCTCCAGCAGTTTTTTAATAAACGTGGTTTTTCCGGCGCCTAAAAACCCGGAAATAATGTCAATTTTTGTCATAATATCTTCCTTCTTTCATATTACTGCGTTGCCGGCTCTTTACGGAAAATCAGACTCCCATAAACTTCTTGATTCCCCGAAATACCTCCTCGCTGATAATGTGTTCCATTTTGCAGGCGTCCTCCTCGGCGTATCCCGGTTCACGCCGGCCACCCTCTGCAGAAATTCGGTGAGAAGGCGATGCCGCTCATAAATATGCTCCGCCTTGTCTTTGCCGGATTCCGTCAATTCAATTTCTCCGCCCATACTGACTGTAATAAAACCGCTCTCCCTCAGTATTCCATGGCGCGGCTGACGCTGGGCTTGCTGAAATTCAGTTCCCTGGCTATGTCAATCGAACGGACTATGCCTCGTTTTTCCTTGAGCATCAAGATTGTTTCCAGATAATTTTCTCCTGATTCGTACATCCAATCCTCTCCTATGGCAATTGCTGCAAGATCTTGTTTATATCCGTCTTTTACCGATTACCATCAAATGCTCATGTGCCCTGATTACATAATCTGCCTGCGGCATAAGCTTTGCATCCCCCTTGTCCTTTGTTCCAAGGATGCTGATGTGGTATTTGTTCCGGATACTCAGTTCCTTTATAGTCTTACCCACCCACTCTGAGAGCGGTGGTATCTCATATATCGAATATTCCTCGGTCAGTTCAATATAGTCAAACACATGGTTGGCGCTGTAGCGGACCGCCAGCTTTTCCGCAATGTCCCGGTCAGGGTAGATCACCTCGTCGGCCCCGTTCTCAGCAGAAATTTTGCGTGAATATCCCGGTTTGCCTTGCTGATTACATGCCGCCCTCCCAGCTCCTTCACCATGCTGGTTATCTCCAGGCTGCTTTGGAAGTTTGTCCCGATGCAGACAAAGCATATATCAAAGTTGGAAATTCCCAGACTGCGCAGCACATTTCATTGGTGCAGTCCCCGATCTTGGCGCTGACCACATAGGGCAGCAGTTCCTCTAAGCACTCCTCCTTGGCATCCACAACCATCACCTGATTTCCGAGCTTGGATAAGTTAATGCACAAGTGGCGGCCAAACGGCCCATGCCGATAATTAATATAGATTTCATAACCGTCTCCTATCCTATGGTAATCCGCTCAACCGGCTGCTCCACATGGGCAACCTTCTTCTGCTGGGTAAATGTCAGGGCAAAGGACAGGCTTCCAATCCTGCCGCAATACATCAGTATAATAATCAGCACTCTCGACGCAGGCAGAAGATCCCTTGTAATCCCGGTAGTCATTCCCACGGTTCCTATGGCGGAAAATGTCTCAAACAGCACGTCGGACATTGCCAGCGGCTGAACCGCCATAATCGCCAGAGCCGCTCCGAGTGCCAGAAACAGGTTAATGCTGAATACCACGCTGGCCCGCTTAATGGTATCGCTCTCCAGGCGCCGGCCGAAGGCGTTGACCCCATATGTCCGCTTAACCGTAGAACGGACATACAGCAGCATGACCACAATGGTAGTTGTCTTAATGCCGCCCGCGGTTGAGCCGGGGCTTCCTCCGATAAACATCAGGATTATGGTAAGCAGCTTGCTTCCGTCTGTCAGCGCCCCTGTTTCTGTCGAATTAAAGCCGGCGGTTCTGGCAGTGACCGCGCTGAAAAAGGAGGTCAGTATTTTGCCGGATTGATTCATTCCCACCAGCAGATTATTTCTCTCAAACAGGCAGAACAGCCCGGCGCTTCCAAAGATAAGAATAAAGGTTACAATCAGCACCAGCTTTGTGTGAAGCATATATTTTCTGAAGTTCAGCTTGTGCCTGCTAACGTCGTCCCATACAATAAAGCCGATACCTCCGATTACAATCAGGGACATAATCACCACGTTTACCAGCCAGTCGTCATAGTAGCCTGTAAACGATTGAAACGGCCCGCTCTCACCCATCAGATCAAATCCGGCGTTGCAAAAAGCCGAAACCGCGTGAAAAATCCCATAAAAAATACCGCGGAAAAATCCGTACTGGGGAATGAACCGCGCGGCCAGCAGAAACGCTCCCAGGCCCTCAAAAACGCATGTCCCAATTATAATTTTTTTAGCCAGCTTGACCATACCGCCGATATGGAGCGTGTTGATGCTCTCCTGCATAAGCCCCCGCTCTTTCAGGCCGATTTTTCTCCTGAGAATGACGGACACAAAAATACCAATGGTAATAAAGCCTAAACCACCTATCTGGATCAGCGTGATAATCACAATCTGCCCAAACAAAGTCCACTGGGTCCAGGTGTCCGCGACCACCAGCCCTGTCACGCAGGAAGCGCTGGTGGCTGTAAACAGGGCGTTTAAAAAGCCGGCGCTCTGTCCGTCCCTGCTGGATATGGGGAGCATCAACAAAAGAGTTCCTGTCAGTATAATACAGAAAAATCCATATGCGATAAACTGTGTCTGAGTTAAATGATTGTTGATATTGCGCACTAAAAAACGGTTCATTTAAAATTATCCTTTAGGGTTTATTCTTTCATAATCCTACTACAAAACACAGGACTTTACAAGGTAATTCTTCGGACCGCCTCTATGGCCGCAAATACTCCGAAAGCCGCCAGATTGACGATCACAACGCTGGCTCCCGCAGGAGTTGAAAAGCTGTAGGAAATCACCATTCCAACGCAGAAGCATACAATGGCCAGAATCCCGGATGACACAACCACGCCATGAAAGCTTTTAAACAGCCGCATGGAGGTAAGGGCCGGGAAGATTACCAGGCTGGAGATCAGCATCGCTCCCATCATGCGCATACCCAGCACAATTGTCACCGCCGTCAGCACCGCGATCAGCACATTGTACCATGCGACCCGCACCCCTGTGGCTCTGGCAAAGCTCTCATCAAATGTGACAGCAAATATTTTATTGTAGCAGAACAGAAACAGTCCCAGCACCACAACGGAAAGAACTACGCTCAGCCTGACATCCCCGCTGCTCATAGCCAGAATACTTCCAAACATATAGCTGCTGACGTCGGTTGTCATTCCTGTCGTCATGGAGGTAACGGTGATTCCCACCGCCAGGGCACTTGCGGATATCATGGCGATCGCCGCATCGCTTTTCATCTTTCCGTTTTCCGTGATACGGAGCAGAAAAAAGGCGCCAGCACAACCACGGGATCGACACCTTCAGAGGTGACCAGCCACGGCCACCGCGACAGACAGGGAGCCGAAGGACACATGGGACAATCCGTCCCCGATCATGGAATAGCGCTTCAGAACCAGACTGACCCCCAGCAGGGAGGCGCACAGGGAGACCAGCACCCCGCCCGTCAATGCCCTGACCAGAAACGGATAGGACAGCATCTCACGAATTACATCTATCAACACACACCTCCCAAAAAGCTTTTCCCGCGGGCTGGCCGCGTAGTCCGCCGCCGGCCCGTAGTACAGAACCCGCTGTTTTAAATGAAGAATCTTGTTGGCCTGTGTCAGGACATTGCCAAGATCATGGGATACCATGAGAATGGTCACGCCATCCTCCCGGTTCAGACGTCTCACCAGCCCGTAAAACTCCTGGATCGCCGCCGGGTCCAGACCGGTAATCGGCTCGTCCAGTATCAGCAGGCCGCTGGCAGCGCACAGCGCCCTGGCAATGAGCACGCGCTGCTGCTGCCCTCCTGAAAGCTCCCTGTAGCAGTGGTTTTTCAGTGGCACAATTCCCAGCCTCTCCATGTTTTCCACCGCCAGCCGTCTCTCGGTGCCGGAATAAAAAGGGCGGCTGCCCCTTCTGCCCAAGCATCCTGAAATCACCACCTCATAGACCGTTGCCGGAAAGTCCTTCTGGGCTGCAGTCTGCTGGGGAAGGTAGCCGATGCGGCATATCCCAGCTCCTCCGACAGGACCAGCCGTCCGGCCGCCGGCTTCAGAAGTCCCAGGAATCCTTTTATCAACGTCGTTTTGCCGGAACCGTTTTCCCCTACAATACAGATGTAATCACCGGGGTCAACCTCCATGGACAGGTCAATTACCGCATCGTGATTTTCATATCCAAAATCCACATGCTCGCATATTATTAACGGGTTCATTCATCCAGTCCTTTCTCAGATTTTCCACATTCTGCTCCATCAGCTCCAAGTATGTGATTCCACTGTCAAACTGGCTGCGGGTCACATTGTGGCAGGAATGAAGCAGCAGAGGGACAGCGCCGGTTTCCTCGCCTATAATTTCAGATACGCGGCGGCTGGACAGCTCCAGATAATACACAACAGGGATCCGGTCTGTCCGCGCCTTGTCAATCAGATAGGCAATCGTCTGGGCGCTGGGTTCGGTGTCTGTGCTGCAGCCGGAAAAAGCCGCCGATAGCTAAGTCCATACTCATCCGCCAGATAGCGGAACGGAAATTTATCTCCCAGAATAATCATATCTCTTTTCCGGTCCTTCATAACCTGCCGGAACTTCCGGTCCAGCTCCTCCAGCTTTGCCATATAGGAATCCCCGTTGTCCCGGTAGAATTCCGCGTTGGCCGGATCGGCTTCTGCCAGCGTCCCGGCAATGGCCTCTGTAAGCTTCATCGCGTTGGCCGGGGAAGTCCAGATATGTTCATCGTATTCAATCTCCTCCCCATGGCCGTCGTCATCGTCATGGGGCCCATGGACATGAGCATGATCCTCCTGCTCCATACCTTCCACATGCTCCTCCTCCACGGCGCTCACATAGTCCATCATCACCGCCACCTTCAGGTCCTGGCTCTCTAAAGAGTCCAGAACCTGACTAAGCCAATGCTCATGGCCCCTCCGTTGCAGATCAGCACGTCCGCGTTCTGTATCGTTATCATATCCGCTGGAGTTGTTCAAAGGAATGGCTGTCCATCCCCGCCGGGATTACCATCTGAAGGTCCACCCGCTCCCCGGCGATCTGCCTGGTAAAATCATAGTATGGAAACAGGGTTGTTACCACCTTTATTTAGGATTTTCTCCGGTCTTTTCCCCGGATGGCGGTGTTTTTCCACAGCCCGCGAGAGCCACGGCCAATGCCAGCGCTGTCAATATTACTCTCTTAATCACTGCCGCCTCCTATCTTTATTCTCCAGTATACCACAGTGCCGGTGAAATGAAAAGGCCTTTCATATTACAACAGGCGGCTGCCCGTTTTAGATCAACAAGCAGCCACCTGTTATAGCCTCCCACAAACGGGGACATCCTATTCTATTTAAGAGCTTAAGCTTCTTTCTGCACTACAATTGAGTCAATCTCGCCCCGCTCCACGAATCCCTTTACCTCCAGCCCCCGTTTCAGGCCTCCTGGAATTCCTTGGAATGAGCCGAAGCACCCGGTTATCCTTCAGCCGCACAAGGCAGCTTTCCTCGCAGCCGCAGATATCCTCCACGGAAACGCGGTACATATTTTTCCGGCTGATCGCTCCGATTTCCTCCAGTGTCTTTACCAGGCGGTACACAGTAGCAATTCCGATGGTGGGGTCATCTTTGACCGCCTGGTAATAAATCTCCTTACAGCAGGAGCACTCTTTACCGACAATGATATCGATCAAAAGTCTTCTCTGGTTTGTTATGCGGCAGCCCTGTCTCTCATTCCTGCAGGATCACTTCTTTTTCATCAATCACCCTGCTGACAGGACTGTCCATATCCTGTTTTGTCATAGTGCTCCTCCTCTCTGTTATTCTTTATGATGCTCCGGATGGCAGCCTGCAGCCTCCACAACTGTCGCCTCCGCCGCAGCCACAGTCGCAGCCACCCTTGTTCTTATATACATGCCGGAAAGCCAGTACAGCCAGTACAGCGATAACTAATACAATCATAATTGTTGCGGCATTTGCAGTAATCCATGCGATCATCCTTCTACCTCTTTCTTTATGCCTTTGCCATTCTGCGCCTACTGCCTGCTTGTCGCCGCGGTACGCGGACGGAACAGCAAATACAGGAATATAATCAACAGTAACAACGCGACTACCGTTCCTACTCCAAAGGAACCGCGTTCCTACTCCAAAGGAACCGCCGGTAGCAAACGAACCAAGCTGATATACAATCAGACAAACACTGTACGCGAACACGTTCTGGAACAGGATTGCGAACCAGGTCCATTTCTTGCTGTTAAACTCCTTCGCCATGGTGCTGATTGCCGCCAGGCAGGGGGAATCAAGAAGGTTAAACAGCAGGAAGGTGTATGCAGCAAGAGCGCTTGGGAAGAAGGTCATAACCGCCTGCCACAGGCCAACATCGCCCTCCGCGGCATCTGCCATACCGGCCACAACCGCCATGGTGCTGACGATTCCTTCCTTAGCCACAAACCCGGACAGAGAAGCAGCCACTGCCTGCCAGCTTCCGAAGCCGAGAGGCGCGAATATAGGAGCCAGCGCTCCACCCAGGATTGCCAGGAAGGAGAAGTCCTGCTCTACCATTCCAAATGCGCCGTTCTGCACGCCGAAGGTTGCCAGGAACCACATAACCATACAGCAGAGGAACAGGATTGTTCCCGCTTTCTTCAAGAAGCTCCATACCCTTTCCCAAACGTGCAGCAGCACAGTTTTGGCCGACGGAATATGGTACTGCGGAAGTTCAATAACAAACGGTGACGGGTCACCGGCGAAAAACTTTGTTTTCTTTAATATAATACAGGAAACAATGACAGCCGCGATGCCGATAAAGTACATAGACGGCGCCATCCACCATGCTCCTCCCATAATCGCGCCTGCGATCAGGGCAATCACCGGCAGCTTCGCTCCACAGGGAACAAAGGTGGTGGTCATAATTGTCATACGGCGGTTTTTATCATCCTCGATGGTCTTTGTAGCCATAATTCCGGGAACTCCACAGCCGGAGGAAATCAGCAGCGGGATAAAGCTCTTTCCGGAAAGTCCAAATCTGCGGAAAATACGGTCCATAATGAACGCGACTCTGGCCATGTAGCCACAGTCCTCCAAAATGGAGAGGAACAAAAACAGGATTGCCATCTGCGGAGCAAAGCCAATAGGCGCCGCCAGTCCGCCGATAATACCGTCAACCACCAGAGAGGTCAGCCACTCGGCAGCTCCCACATTCTCTAAAAAGCCCTGTACAGCAGGCTGAACCCAGGTTCCGAACAGCGTGTCATTGGTAAAGTCAGTTACAATGGTTCCAAGGGAGGTGACGGAAACGTAATAAACCACAAACATAATAATTATAAAAATCGGAAGCGCGGCAATCCGGTTTGTAATCAGCTGGTCGATTTTATCAGAGACAGTCATGCCGGTTCTTTTTCTTTTCAGACAGCTGTTAATCATGCCTGCTATGTAATCGTAACGCTCGTTGGTAATAATACTCTCGGTGTCGTCGTCCATCTCTTTCCTGGCCGCCTCAACAATCGCATCCAAGCGTCCGCGGGCTTCCCTGACAGCCGAACAGACTCCAGTACCTTTGCATCCATCTCAAACAGTTTAATGCTATACCAGCGAACCTGCTCGGAGGGAATCTCATCCGGCACCAAATCAGCGATCTCCGATAACCAGTCCTCAACTGCCTTTGAGAAAGAATGAACCGGCGCGGATTTTGAGGGATGTCCGGCCGACTTAATGGCCTTCTCTACCAAATGGTCCAAACCCTCGCCCTTTAACGCGGAGGTTTCCACAACCTCACAGCCCATGGCCTCGCCCAGCTTTTTCGTGTCAATCTTGTCTCCGTTTTTAGCAACTAAATCGATCATGTTAAGAGCCATGACAACCGGAATTCCCAGCTCCATGATCTGGGTTGTCAAATACAGGTTTCTTTCCAGGTTTGTACCATCAACCAGATTGATAATCGCCTCCGGCTTCTCATTTAAGAGATAATCACGGCTGACTACTTCCTCCAGCGTGTACGGGGAAAGAGAATAAATTCCCGGCAGGTCGGTGATAATCACATCCTTGTGGTTCTTTAATTTGCCTTCTTTCTTCTCAACGGTAACTCCCGGCCAGTTTCCCACATACTGATTGGAGCGGTAAGATTGTTGAACATTGTTGTTTTGCCACAGTTAGGATTACCTGCCAGCGCAATACGAATTGCCATACTTTTGTTCCTCCTTTTAGTTAGCCAAGCCTAACTTAGCTATGCTACTCTACCTCTACCATCTGTGCATCCTGCTTTCTCAGTGAAAGCTCATAACCTCTGACTGTAATCTCCACAGGATCTCCAAGAGGCGCTACTTTTCTGACAAATATCTTGCAGCCCTTCGTAATGCCCATATCCATAATACGGCGTTTCACCGCTCCTTCGCCATTCAGCTTCATCACTGTAACAGTGCTGCCGCAGGCCGTGTCTCTTAATGTCTGCATGACTGTCCCTCCTTAAATCATTATTTTTTTTGCCATATCCTGATTTACCGCGACACGCGATTCTTTGATGTTGAGTATCAAATTGCCCCCGTTTTCGGAAACAATCGTCACCTTCGCCCCCGATACAAAACCAAGATTCTCCAGGAAACGCCTTGTTTCTTCATTTCCACCCACTTTTTTAATAATGTTGGACTCACCCATTTTTGCCATCGTCAAAGGCACCATATTCACCACCCGTCTTTTATTGAGAACCACTATCATTTTCATATCTTACGTCAGTTAGTATATGCTAATCAAGCAAAAAAATCAAGTACCTTTTTGAAATTATTTATCAACAACCACATTCTTCCACAATAATCTCCAAAGAATATCCGTCTGCCGCCTCGTCCAAAGCCTTCCGTCTGGCCCTGTCGTAGCGCTCAAATATCCGCTTCGCTCCCTCTCTGTCGTGGTATACCTTCCAGTAGCTTGTGAGAAGGCAGTCCCGCCCCCCATGGGTGATAAAGCTTTTGACATCCTCAACCGGGTATTCCAGAATGACTCCCAGCTCGTGAGGAAATGGCCCCCGGCCTTCCATATATTCTCCGTAGCGCTGGCGCAGCCGGAGAATGACGGGAACAGCTTCCAGATCGCTGTAGCCCCGGGATCTTAAAAATGCGGCGGCAGCCTTCTGGAAAAGGATCCGTTTTAGACTGGGGTAGCGGTACAGCAGCAGCACGTCCCGGTTTTGGCCCATCCAAAGAGGAACGCAGATAATTTTGCTGTTTTGAAAGGCCCTCCTTAAAAAACTCCACGATCCGCTTTCCACAGCAATAAGATTCGACGCCTTAATCCCCTTGAGAACAGGCGCGCACTGGCTGGCTACCTGAAATTTCAATAAAACGGCTTTTGGAAATTCTACAGTCATCTCACGGCTCCTTTCTTTATTAAGTTAGTATACAAAAAACCGCTCTTATTATGCGGGTATAAGAGCGGTTTTCCGTAGGAGTCATGTATAGAATATTCACATGTAGTTAGTCTTGTCTAACTGATTTATATATTAGCATATGCTAACTCAAAAATCAAGCAGAAAATACGATAGGATTTCTCAATAGCAAAAATTCTACTGTGGACCTTGGCTCTCTACTGGGAAACCCTGTGTCCGGACGGCTCCGGGGAAGGAGCCGGACCGGATTCTGTGGGCGGGGTAGTGCCCGGCTCCTGCTGCCGGGCACTCTCTGCCGCAGGGTTTGCCGCATCTGCCACAGGGTCCGGAACCACCTCTGTGCTTTCTTCCAGACTGGTTGTGGCATCCGCGGGGGCTGTGGTTACGCCCGGCCCGCCCTGGGTTTCATCCGCAGGCTGAGTGATGGGCGGTTTTGTAACCGTCACGCCGGGACCTCCGTCCACTCCTGTGGGATGGACGATTTCCTCTGACTGCTGTTCCGAACTTTCAAGGGCTGTCTCTGTCTCAGCAGCGGAGCTTTCCGTCTCCTGCGCCCTGGTGGTTTCCTTTTTCCCGCTGCTGTAGCCGCCATTCTTGCTGTCCTGGATAATCTTATTGCTGATCTCCTTCACCTTTTTGGACGGCGTATACGGTTTGTCAAATAAGAACTCGTGAAGCTGGGCTACATTAGACTCCAGCGTGTTGGGAATCACACAATCCTTTGTCCCGATATCTTTCTCATAGTGCTTAAAGGGAAAGCCGGAGGTCTTTCCCATATGATATCTGGAAATGTTGGAGACCATGGGTATAATGTCCTTCATGTCGATGCTGGTGGTCAGATCCGGAAGCACAACTACCAGAATATTGTTAAGGACGGAAAAATCAGCCTTTTTTGCCTTCTCCATAGCCTTGGAGAGCACGGCCCTCTGCCTCTCTGTCCTCCGGAAGTCTGTGTCCAGCTTCCGAAGCCGCGCGTAGGCCACCGACTGCACGCCGTCTAAATGGTTCAGCCCCGCGTGTTTCAGCTGATGGGAGCCAATTCCCGTGGATTTCACCGTTTCTGTAATAAAGCCGTTAATCAGTTTAAATTCATCGGCTGTAATGTCAATATCAATGCCCCCCAGAATGTTAATGGCCTCGGCCACCGCTTTCCAGTTAAAAGCCGCGTAGTCGTCAAAGCTCATATCCAGATTCTCGCTGAGAGCGGAGATAGCCTGGGAGGGACCTCCGGCCGTATAGGCGGAATTAATTTTATCATAATTCCGGCTGCCTGTTTTTAGATAGGTGTCCCGGTAGACGGAGACAAGGCGGATTTCTCCCGTGCCTCGGTTGATGCTGCATATCATCTCCACATCGGAATTGTTCCCTTTTCCCAGATCCCCGTTTCTGGAGTCCAGGCCAAACAGGGCGATATTCCAATATCCCTCCATGTCCTCCTGGACTTCCTGGCTCAGATTAGGATTTCCCAGCTCCGGCATATTTACATCCTCGATCTTCTGGGCGGAGTTAAAAATTGACTGGAGCTTGAAATACACCGCCGCTCCGGTACCTCCCACAACCACCAGAATCACCGCAAGCACAATCAAAAGTATCTTTTTATATTTAACGAACAATTTCACCCGAATCCTCCCAATATTTTATTTCACCGCAAAAAGGCTGTTTTTGTCTATAATAGTCCAATTATAACAGATTTTAAGAGAATGTGAAATTAAATTTGCCATTTATCCTATTGAATTGCTTCCAGCGTTTCCATGATCTGACTTGGATGGCTGATGATGTATTTGGGATGAAATTCTTCCAGCTCCTCCCTGGCCCTAAAACCCCAGGTGACTCCAACGGTATCCATTCCGGCATTGATTCCTGTCCTCATATCCGTATTTGTATCGCCGAAGTAAAGACATTCGCCTGGAGAGACCCCCAATTGACCGGCTATGGAAAGCACCCCCGAGGGGTCCGGTTTTCTTCTGATCCCCTCGCTCTCCCGCTCTCCCAGAACCACGTCAAAACAGCCCGCGCCGAAGACGCTCTCCACATTGACAAGGGTCTGCTGGTGGGGTTTGTTGGAACAGACAGCGGTTTTTATGTCTCTGGCCTTTAGAAAAGCCAAAAACTCCCGGATCCCGTCGTAGGCCTTTACCCGATACATACACTGCTCCCTGAAAATCTTTTTATAGGTCTGAAACACTTCGTCAGCGGACAGGGTTTCCCCTCCCGAGGAGGCCAGAGATCTCTCCACCAGCTTTTTGGCCCCGTCCCCAACCAGCTTTTTGACCAGCTCCTCCGAGAGCGGTCCCAGTCCATACTCTTTCAAGGTAAGATTCACCGAATAGGCAATGGCGTGAATGGAATCAATTAAAGTTCCGTCCAAATCAAATATACAGCAGCGATACATATCCTTCCTCCTTCTTTCTGCCCTTATCCTACAGCAGACTGTACAGCTTCATAATTTCATTCTCCGCGGCAAGTCCGTCTGAAAAGGCGGTGGCACTGCCCGCTGCCGTTCCCAGCTTCAAAGCCTCCTCATAGCTGCCGCATTTCAGATAGCCTGCCAGAAATCCGGCTACCATGGAGTCTCCGGCTCCCACGGAGTTTTTTACCTTCCGCGGGGGACTCCTATTTGGTGAACCGCTCCCGTCTCGGTTAAGAGTACGGCGCCGTCCCCGGCCATGGAAATCAGAATATTTCTTCCTCCCTGCTCCTGCAGCTTTTTCGCGCAGGCCGTGATCTCCCCGGTGGAAGACAGCTTTACTCCAAACAGCTCCCCAAGCTCATGGTTGTTGGGCTTAATCAGGAAGGGATGATATTTGAGAACATTTGAGAGCAGTTCCTTTGTGGCATCCACCACATCCTGATTCCCCGCCCATCCAGTCTGGCCATAATTGTTTCATAAATTCTGTCATCCACAGAGGCCGGTATACTGCCGGAGAGCACCAGAATATCCTCCGCCCTCAGTTTGTCCAGCTTTTCAAACAGCTTCAGGATATCCTCCCCGGCAATTTCCGGTCCCATGCCGTTGATTTCACTTTCCTCGTTGGATTTCAGTTTCACATTGATCCGGGTCATCCCGTTTTTGACATGAATAAAATCGGTCTTAAAGCCCAGCTCTCCCGCCCCGCGCTCAAGCTCCCTGCCGGTAAACCCGGCCGCGAATCCCAGCGCAGTGGTGGGGCAGCCAAGACTTGCCAGAACCGCTGAAACATTAATTCCTTTTCCTCCATAAAAAATATGCTCCTCAACTGTCCTGTTGACAGCTCCGAGCTCAAAATTTTCTACCCTTGCCACATAGTCCAGGGCCGGTTAAAGGTTACCGTAAAGATCATGGCTTCTCACTCCTTTTTGTAAATGCCAGCAGAAATATAGTTGAAAGAATAAACAAAAAACCAAATAAGTCCACAAATGTAAACCGTTCGCGCAGCCAGAAAACGGAAAACACAGTGGCCGACACCGGCTCCACAGCGGCAAACAGACTGCCCTTTTTGGGCCCTGTCAGCCTGACTCCCTCCATATAGCAGGTAAAGGCCACGATGGTTCCCAGCAGAATAATCACTGCCATTCCCGCCGCCGCAGCCCTGTCCACCCTTATCTCCATCTGCCACGGCCGGAACAGGGCTGCCAGCAGAATCCCTCCGATCAACATTCCCCAAGCCGTTACCGCATAGCGCCCCATTTATCGAGAAGTCTTCCCGGCTGTGTGGTATAGACCGCCAGAGCCACTGCGGACAGCAGGCCCCAAAACAGCGCCTCCCTGGAAATCACCATCGTGCGGATATCCCCGTGAGTCGCCAGAAGAAAGGTTCCCACTATGGCGGAGGTCACGGCCAGAACCTCATTCCCGGAGGGGAGCCTACAACTCCTGAGGGAAACATAGACTACAATCAAGACCGGACCCAGGTACTGGAGGACCGTCGCCGTTCCGGCGTTAGAATACGCGATAGAGGTAAAGTATGTATATTGGCACAGGGACATGCCAAAGATACCGAACACAAAAATTTCCGCCGCATCCCGCGGAGCTTTCATGATATCAAAAATCCCCGGTCCATTCCGGATATAACAGACGGCCAGAAGAATGATTCCGGCAAACAGCAGGCGGTACGGCACCAGCCAGTCGGAGCTCAGGCCTCTGCGCTGCATAAGATACTGCCCGCAGGTGCCTGAAAATCCCCACAGAATCCCGCCTGTCATAGCTAAGATGCCGCCTTTCAGGTTCTGTTTTGTATCCATAAGCCTTCTATTCCCCCGCTCCTGTTACTTCTTCCGCGTAATTGACAGAAGCCATGGCATCCTTGCAATAGCGGTCAGCGCCTATGGTCATGGCATAGTCCTCGGTCAGTACCGCGCCTCCCACCATCACCCTGGCCCACGGGGCCTGCCGGCGCAGAAGCTTGATTGTCTCCTCCATACTTGGGACGGTTGTGGTCATAAGCGCACTGAGGCCTACCAGGGGAACATGGTCCCTGACGGCCGTCTCCACCACAGTCTCCGGAGGAACATCCTTCCCCAGATCAATTACATCATAGCTGTAATTTTCCAGAAGCACCTTGACAATATTCTTGCCGATATCGTGAATATCCCCCTTGACCGTGGCCAGGATAATTTTGGCCTTTTTCTCCTGGGCCTCCCCCGATTCCCGCATCCGGCCTTTGATAACCTCAAAGGCCGCCTTCGCGGCCTCCGCGCTCATCAAAAGCTGGGGAAGAAACACGGTTCCTTTTTCAAAGCCCTTTCCCACCCGGTCCAGGGCCGAATCATTTCTTCGTTAATAATATCCAGCGGTCCCCGGCTCTCCAAAAGCTCCAGCACCGCAGTGTGGGCCCGCTCCTTTAAGCCCCGCTCAATACTCTCGGCAAGGGTGGCGCCCTCAGACCCGGCAGTCTGGCTCTGGCCGCCCTTTTGGATCGTTTTTCCCAGGGTGGCGGTCTGGCCGCTGTAAACCCGGATATATTCTCCGCAATTATCGTCTAAATCGGCCAGGGCACGGAAGCTGTAGTAAGCGCGCATCATAGCCTCTGAATTGGGGTTGATAATCGCCGCGTTCAGACCGTTGAAAAGAGCCAGGGAGAAAAATGCGGAGTTGATAATCTCCCTCTGGGGCAGTCCGAATGAAATATTAGAAACGCCAAGAATCGTTTTTCCCCCCAGCTCAT